>PVIA01007654.1:0-80805 GCA_004024845.1 Tonatia bakeri | reverse complement strand
CCCTCTGGCTGTGCTCTTAGCTCCGGGGCTGGCTGTGGCTCCAGCTCCGAGGGCGGCTGCTGCCTGAGCCACCACAGGCACCGCCGCAGGTCCCACCGATGCCGGCTCCAGAGCTCTGACTCCTGTGACAATGGGGGCTCTGGCTGTGGCCACAGCTCTGGGGGCTGCTGATGACCTGGACTCTGATGCTGACACAAGTGATTTCAGAGGAAAGAAGAATCTAAAAGGCCAAGGAAAAGCCCCAGCCAGACACAGCCTTTCCTAGACAATCCATTCTCATCTTCCAGGCTGAACTGCAATGTTCCAGGGATAGTTATTCCCATTCTCTCCAGACGGTCTTCCAGTCTGCTGTCCAAGTTCTTACATTCCCTGGTCCCCTGCACCTGACAATGATTGGCAGTGTCTGTGCCTGACAACCCTGTGAAAAAATAAAGCTTTCTTCCTTATTACCATGGCGGCTCATGTGTAATTTCATTCTGTCCCTCCTCTCAGTTCCTTGGCCAATACAGAACAGTTGTGGGAGCAGAATCTTTATTTCAGACCAGGAAAAAATAGCAGATATCAGTCTCTCCTCTACGTATAGCAGGGCTGTGGAGAGATTTTAGGTTGGAATGGAAATTCAGAGAAGCGTGAGAGTTCTATTGCTTTAAGTCCTTGCAACTCTCAGGGAAAGGATTAATTTTTCCTGTGAAAGCTGAGTGGGTGTTTATACAATCTGGGAACTGCCAGTGTATGATGTGGAACTTTTATTCATTTGGGTAAGCTGTTTCTGGATCCTAATTAAGAAACTGGGAATCAGGAAGCAAAGAAACAGAAAATTGAAAGAGGAGAGGGATGTTTGCCTCAGGAAGAAGAGTTAACTCAATGGACTGAATAAAAATGCAGGAGAGAGATGGAAGGTGGAAGTATTTTCATTGATGAGGTCTGGGGGAGCTGTGTGGCTGCGTGTTCAATCAAGCAGAGAATTGGTGACATGAAGTAGAAATTTTAGAAGAGAGAAAATGAGAAGTGTTGCTGGAATTCTATGTTGATATAATCTAAGAAACATTTATTAAATTTTGAACTCTACACAACCATGAACTTCAATGGAGTCCCATGTTTGAACTTAAATTATAAAACTTAGATGCTGCTGAGGTTGAAATAATGTTCCTACATATGAACCAAGGGTAACATCTCGCCTGCACTGCCAGAAAGCCAGAGAAATGTCATAGAGCTCAAGCTACAATCAAATGGCAAATATTAAGAGAAATTGATGTTAGGGACTGAGTAGAGCAAGCAAGGCGGGGGGAAGTCTGAATAAACTCATAAGTTCATTAACTTAGAAAGGTTTTATCAAGCCTGGAAATTATTAAAACTTGGGGATTAAAAGGACCCTGAGAGGACTTTAATACCAGACACACCAACCAGGTCCAACAAAGCGAGACATGATTACTTTAAGTAGGAGCCACAGCTCTGGCCCCAAGGTTAAGTTCAATTAGAAATCACCAGAGAGTGCTCAGCCAAGGGCAAGAACCACGTGAGTCTCAGTGAAGGGGAGGACAGGACTGGCACCCAGGAAGAGCTATGCCTTGCCTGCAGAGCCTGCAGAGCCTTGAACACAGGGTATGAGCACTGACAACACACAGACCCTACAAGCTCTGTGCAGACCTGAGACAGTACATATGTGCTAGACAAACTGGAGAATCAGAACACACTACCTGCCAAGGGCTATAGAAAAAGACTTGGAGGCTCACAAGTGCCTCGAAGTGCCACTCTAAAGAACTGACAGAGTTATGGCTTATGGTTGAATCAAATCTGAGTGGGGAGAAAATGGAACACGATCAACTTATAAAGTGCCTGGCTGGAACACCAAAGAGATCTCAGAAAGCTAAAAGTAATAAAGAGTGTCTTTACGATGGAGCCAAAAAGGGGAAGTCCCAGCAGAATGTAAAAAATAAATTCCCCAGACCTCATTGGGGTGGTACAACACCTATCCTTGGACCCATTTATTCACTCAACACATTTTTACTGAGCACCTATTATGTGCTCAGTTCTGGGCACTAGGTATACAGCACAGAATCAGAGAGACAACATTTCCTCTCTAAGGCAGCAATTTTCAACCAGTGTGCCTCAAGAATTTTAAAAACATGCAATACTTGATTATTTAGTCAGGGGCTCTGACCTCTTTTCCCTTAGATTGTTGAATTTAAAAAATGACAACAGCCAATACAACAATAGCCATTTCTGTGAATGAATTAAAATTATACCTATTTTTGGTCAGATCAGCAAAAAACATGTATATATTTTGATATCCCGGAGAATTTTTGTAATTAGTTTATGTGTGCCATGAGATGAAAACGTTGAAAATTGCTGCTCCAGAGAATTTACACTCTAATGCATCTGTGGGTGACAGGTCCCAATTTATACGTGATGCAGAGTGAAAGAGAGTGGCTCTCTATCTGGTCAGCCTCTTATGCTGTGGGACTCAGTGGACAACTGGTGTTAGTTTAATAAACCCAGAGAAGACCCCCAGCTTTGGCAATATATTGACACTTTGAGAAAGTGGCTTTAGTGATGACAAAAAAGGACATGAGTATTTGCTAGCTTCCACAACAAAAGACAATAGCCAGGCTGACATCCAGCCAAGATGGAGGCATAGGTAGATACACTTTGCCTCCTCACACAGCCAAAAGAAGAATAACAAATTTAAAAACAAAAATAACCAGAACTGACAAAAAAAAAACTGTATGGAAGTCCAACAACCAAGGAGTTAAAAAAGAAACACTCATCCAGACTAGTAGGAGAGGCAGAGAAGGGCTTGAAACAAGGCAGTGACTGGTGGACTGGTGGTCTCACATTTGCATGAGGATAGGCCAGGAGGAACAACTGGAAAATGAGACAGACCACGCAACCTGGAGTTCCAGCACAGGGAAATAAATTATCAAAACCTCTGACTGTAAAAACTTGTGGGGGTTAGAGCCACAGGAGAAACTCCCAGTCCCACAGAAGAATTCACTGGAGAGACCCACCATGTCCTAGAACTTACACAAACCACCCTTGCACCTTGGAAATCAACATCAAAAGGGCTCTATTCGCTTGTGGGTAGCAGGGGAAGTGACTAAAAGTGGGGCAAGAGCTGAGCAAGTGACATTGTTTCTTCTCAGATCCCTCCCCCACATACAGCACCACAAGGCAGTGACATGAGTTGCCCCACCCTGGTGAATACTTAAGGCTCTGCCCCTTACTACATAACAGGTACAGAGACAAAAAAAATGCCCCCCCAAAAGAACATGTCAAAGCTCAAAAAATAGAATTAAGCAATGAAGAGATAGCCAACCTAACAGATGCGGAGTTCAAAACGCTGGTAATCAGGATGCTCACAGAAGTGGTTGAGTATGGGTGCAAAATGGAGGAAGAAGTGAAGGCTATGCAAAGTGAAATAAAGGAAAATGTACAGGGAACCAACAGTGAAGGGAAGGAAACTGGGACTCAAATCAACAATTTGGAGCAGAAGGAAGAAATAAACATTCAACCAGAGCAGAATGAAGAGAGAAGAATGAAAAAAAAAGATAAGGAGAGGCTTAGAAATCTCCAGGACAGCCTTAAATGTTCCAACATTCAAATCATAGGGGTGCCAGAAGGAAAAGAACAAGAGCAATAAGTTGAAAACTTACTTGAACAAATAATGAAGGAGAACTTCCCAAATCTGGCAAAGGAAAGAAATTTCCAGGAGGTCCAGGAAGCTCAGAGAGTCCCAAATAAGTTTGACCCAAGAAAGCACACACCAAGGCATATCATAATTACATTACCTGATATTAAAGATAAAGAGAATGTTAAAAGCAGCAAGAGAAAAGGAGACAGTTACTTACAAAGGAGTTCCCATAAGACTATCAGTTGATTTCTCAAAAGAAACCTTACAGGCAAGAAGTCACTGGAAAGAAGTATTCAAAGTAATGAAAGCAAGAACCTACATCCAAGATTATTCTATCCAGCAAATCTATCATTTAGAATGGAAGGGCAGATAAAGTGCTTCCCACATAAGGTCAAGTTACAGGAGTTCATCATCAGCAACCCCTTATTATATGAAATGTTACAGGGACTTATCTAACAAAAGGAAGATGATCAAAAATATGAACAGTAGTGCTCACTTCAGTAGCATATATACTAAAATTGGAACAATACAGAGAAGATTAGCATGGCCCCTGTACAAGGATGACACACAAATTCATTCATTCTATATTTTTGATGAAATGGACTTAACTGATATATATAGAAAGCCTTTCATCACAAAGAATCAAAATACACATTCTTTTCAAATGCATATGGAATATTTTAAAAAATAGACCACATGATGGGACACAAAACAAGCCTCAATAAATTCAAGAAAATTGAAATCATATCAAGCATTTTCTCCAAACACAAGGGACTGAAACTAGAAACTGACCTCAAGGAAAAAAAAGAAACCCAAACACTCAAACTCATGGAAATTGAATAGCATGCTATTAAACAATGAATGGGTCAAGAATGAGATCAGGGAAGAAATCAAAAAGGTCCTGGAAACAAACAAAAATGAACTCACAACAATCCAAAACTTATGGGACACAGTGAACACAGTCCTGAGAGGGAAGTTCTTAGCGATACAAGGCTACCTAAAAGAAATAGAAACATTTCAAATAAACAACCTAACCCTACACCTACAAGAACTTGAGGAACAACAACAAAGACAACCCAGAGCAAATAGAAGGAAGGAAATAACCAAGATCAGAGCAAAATTAAATGACAAAGAGACTAAAAGCACAATTCTAAGGATGAATGAATCCAGGAGCTAGTTCTTTGAAAAGATAAACAAAATTGACAAGCCTTTAAGGAAGGTAATCAAGAAAAAAAGAAAGAGGACCCAAATAAACAATCAGAAATGAAACAGGAGAAATTACAACTGATACCACAGAAATACAAAGGAATGCAAGAAATTACTATGAAGAACTGTATGCCAAGAAATTTGAAAACCTAGGTGAAATGGACAAATTTCTAGAAAAATGCAATCTTCCTAAACTCAATAAAGAAGATGCAGAAAACATGAACAGACCAATAACAGCTGATGAAATTGAAACAGTAATCAAAAACTCCCAACACACAAAAGCCCTGAACCAGATGGTTCCACAGGAGAATTTTACAAAGCATTTAAGGGAAAGCTAACCCCCATCCTCCACAGATTATTCCAAAAATTTCAAGAAGATGGAAGACTCCCAAATGCTTTTTATAGCCAGCATCATCCTAATCCCAAAACCAGATAAAGACATAACAGAGAAAGAAAACTTCAGGCCAATATCACTGATGAACATAGATGCTAAAATCCTCAACAAAATATTGGCAAACCACATCCAGCAATACATTAAAAAGATCATACACCATGATCAAGTGGGATTCATCCCAGGGATGCAAGGATGGTACAATATTTGCAAATCAATAAATGTTATACATCACATAAACAAAACAAAACACAAAAATTGCATGATCATAGCAATAGATACGGAAAAAACATTTGATTAGGTACAGAACCCATTTATGATAAAAACACTCAGCAAAGTGGGAATAGAGAGAGCGTTCCTCAACATAATAAAGGCCATATATAAAAGACTTACAGCCAACATCATACTCAACGGACAAAAACTTAGAGCTTTCCCATTAAGATCAGTAACAAGACAAGGATGCCTGCTTTCACCACTCTTATTCAACATAGTACTGGAAGTCCTTTCCACAGCAATCAGACAAGAAAAGGAAATAAATGGCATCCAAATTGGAAAGGAGAAATTAAAACTGTAATTGTTTGCAGATGACATGATAGTGTACATAGAAAATCCTATAAACTTCACCAAAAAACTACTCGACTTAATAAATGAATTTGGCAAAACAGAGGAATACAAAGTCAATACTCAGAAATCAAAGGCATTTTTGTACACCAACAATGAAATACCAGAAACAGAAATCAGGAAAAAAATCCCATTTGATATAGCAACAAGAAAAATAAAATACCTAGGAATAAACCTAACCTAGGTTTAGGTTCCAAGGAGGTAAAAGACCTGTGCTCAGAAAACTACACAACACTGAAGAAGGAAATTAAGGAAGACACAAATAAATGGAAGCATGTACCATGTTCATGAATTGGAAGAATTAATATCATCAAAATGGCCTTACTATCCAAAGTGATTCATAGATTCAATGCAATTTCTATTAAAGTGCCAATGACATAATATTTCACAGATCTAGAACAAACATTTCAGAAATTTATATGGAAGCATAAATGACCCCAAATAGCTGCTGCAATTTTGAGAAAGAAGAACAAAGCAGGAGAGATCACAATACTTGATATCAAACTGTATTACAAGGCCACTGTAATCAAAACAGCCTGTTACTGGCATAAAAACAGGTACATAGACCTATAGAACAGAACAGAGAGCCCAGAAATAAACCCAAGTCTCTTTGTTCAACTAATGTTCCACAAAGGAGGAAGAAGTATAAAATGGAGTAAAAATAGCCTCTTCAACAAATGGTGTTGGGAGATCTGGACAGCTACATGCAAAAACAATGAAACTCGAGCACCAACTTACACCATACACAAAAATAAATTCAAGATAGTTAAAAGATTTAAATACAAATCATGACACCATCGAAGTCCTAGAGGAGAACATAGGTAGGAAAATCTCAGACATTCCAAGCAGTAACATCTTCACTGATATGTCCCCTAAAGCAAGGGACATAAAGGAAAGAATAAACAAATGGGACCTCATCAAATTAAAAGGCTTCTTCATGGCTAAAGAAAATAGCATTAATTTGAATAGAGAAACAACTATATGGGAAAACATATTTGCCAATGATACCTCAGACAAGGGTTTGATCTCCAAAATATGTAAAGAACTCACATGACTCCACTCCAGAAAGACAAAAAAAAAAATTAAAAATTGGCAAAGGACTTGAACAGATACTTCTCCAAGGAGGACATACAGAGCATCCAGAGACACATGAAAAGATGCTCAGCATCACTAGCCATCAGAGAGATGTAAATTAAAACCACAGTGAGATACCACCTCACACCAGTCAGAATGGCCATCATAAACAAATCAACAAACAAGTGTTGAAGAGGATGCAGAGAAAAGGGAACCCTAGTGCACTGTTTGTAGGAATGCAGGCTGGTGCAGCCACTGTGGAAAACAGTATGAAATTTCCTCAGAAAACTAAAAATGGATCTGCCTTTTGACCCAGCAATTCCCCTATGGGGATAATACCTTAAGAGTCCTGAAAAACCAATCCAAAAGAACCTATGCACCCCAATGTTCATAGCAGCACAATTTACAATAGCCAAGTGCTGGAAGCAACCTAAGTGCCCATCAGTACATGAGTAAATCGAAAAACTATGGTACATTTACACAATGGAATTCTACACAGGAGAGAGAAAGAAGGAGCTCCTACCCTTTGCAACAACATGGATGGAACTGGAAAGCATTATGTTAAGTGAAATAAACCAGGCGGTGAGGGACAAATACCATATGATCTCACCTTTAACTGGAACATAATCAACAAAAGAAAAAGCAAACAAAATATAACCAGAGACTTTGAAATTAAGAACAATCTAACAATAGCCAGAGGGGAGGGGTGGGGACTGTGGGGAGAAGGGTTTTCAGTAACTACTATAAAGGACAAATGGACAAAGCCAAGGGGGAGGGTGGAAGCAAGGGAGAAAGATGGGTTTGGCTGGGCTGGAGGGGAGTGGTGGGGAGAAAATGCAAACAACTCTAATTGAAAAACAATAAAGTAATTTATGGAAAAAATATGTACAGTATAATGACAACAAACTCACAACTATCAACAACTGAACCTAAAAAAAAACAACAACAAAACTTAGCAAACAATCAGAACAGGAACAGAACCATAGAAATGGAGATCACACGGAGGGTTATCAGAAGAGATGGGGGAGAGTAGAGAATGCGGGGGAAAGTGCAGGGAGTAAGGAGTATAAATAGTAAGTACAAAATAGACGGGTTGGGTTAAGAATAGTATGGGAAATAGAGAAGCCAAAGAACTTATATGTACAACCCCTGGACATGAGCGAAGGTGGGTGAATGCTGGTGGGAGGCAGAGCACAGGACAGGGGGGGAAGAAGGGGGAGAAAAAAATGGGACAACTGTAATAGCATAATCAATAAAGTAGATTTTTAAAAATGTTTTTAAACACAACAGCCAAGAAAGGCAAAGAGATCATTTGTTCACACCAATGGGACAGTGTCGTTGCATAAGCAGGCCTCTGTTCTTATGCTCTTCCCAGTCATCTCCCCTCCTTCCTGTCACAGCCACAGTGAAAAGACATCTTCCCAGTGGTGCTTTTTTCTTCCCATGACTATTACTCACCGGAATCAATCACCTAAAAAGTAGTTAGACCTACAAGTCACCCTACAAGAGGATAACCAGATACATAGTTTTCATCAATATTTATAAAAAACACCAATGTTTTGTCATTATTGTAATGAATATTTGTGATTTAACTTGTCTCATTCTTAAATGTGGTGCTTCAGAGGACACCTGTTTAACATCTCTAATGTTAAAATAAACTGTAGTGGAAAATACCACACAGCTTACATAATGGCAATTTCCAAAATTCTTGGTCAGTTGCTCCTACTTCAGTGTACACAGGCTTCCCCATTTCACCCTCATCATTACCGCACCCATTAACATGAGTCATAGTTTAGACAATCTCCCTAAGCCACCCAAGCTAACTCAAATCGCTCCCTCCCCAAACAACTTGTGGAGCTCTTAGAACAAATATCAGTCACTAAGTTACTGACACAATGGTCCTCAGGTGAATCTTGATTAGCAAACCATGCCCCACCCTGGCAGTTTCTTCAGATTTCTTATCTCTATTTGGATTTTACTTCTCACATCTTTGGTCTATGGTCTATTTTATCACAGTTTACAGCTTTCTCTTTCTCCAGATACCAGCCATCTGTTGGAGAAGCAGGAATTCAAACTCAAGAATGTCTGACTCTAAGTGAATGCTTACCAAGCCCATTATTTGGCTCCTTACCTGTTGTCTTAGATCCCTCCAGGGTCCCCTCAGCAACATCTCCCTTAGCACCAGTGTTACCTCTTCCTCATGGGTAGCACCCTGGTTCTATGAGTTCCTCTTGGCATTGCCATCTCGGCTGGCCTCCCACGGGCAGACCAAGGATCTCCACTCCTACACCCACCACTTGTCCAAGCACTGTTCTCACAGACCCATGACTTCATCCCACCTAAAACCCCTAAATGATAGCAGGCCACAACATCCAGATGCATCCGCCCCCTTGGAGTTACCACAGGCAGAAAGGGACTGATACCCGAAGGCTCTCACCGAGGCCCACGGACACCCTCCACACACGCACACATTACAGCATTGACCACACCAGATCATTCTTATTTAATTACTTGTGTGTTTGCCCCAGTACACTGTGAGCTACTCAAAAAGAGGAGCAAAACATTCCCTTTGATGTGCCACTATGGCAGTGCAACACATCCTGTTTGAATCACTGAGTGGATGGATGGATGAATGGATGGATGGATGGATGAAAAAAATTAAAATGGCAGGCCTACAGAAAAGCTGAGGCAGGGGTATTTGAAGAGTTCTGTGACTTTCCTCACAGGAAAACTCTTGGCACCTGTCCAGAAAGATATGGAGGGCTTAGAATGAAGATTACAAGAAGCTCAATCAGTTCAACATATTTAAAGAAGGAAGGGAGGGATACAGGAAGGAAGGAAGGAAGGAAGGAAGGAAGGAAGGAAGGAAGGAAGGAAGGAAGGGAGGAAGGGAGGGAGGGAGGGAGGGAAAGAGTTGAGGCAGGAAGATTTCAGGTTATTCTGTGGATTACAGGTGAGAAGCACAGAAGATGCTCACACCTCCAGCTGTCTCTCTTCCACCTCATGGGACTTGATCTTCTAAAAAGTTCCTGTAGAAGGTTCTAGGCTGTTCTAAGGATCTCATTCTCTCTAACCTTCAAAACCCATCCACCTCTCTCTGTAACTGCTTAGCTCCATCCTCCTAGATGCTATAAGGTAAAGATGTATGTCTTTGTGAATTAATGACTCTTTCAATGCCAACCACCTGCCTGATGCTTGTTTTTTGCACTTGAAACCCACACCCTTGGTGTTCAGTGATACCACCCATTCCTCAGCAATCCCAGGCCTTGAGGTGACAGGCAGGGAATGCTGGAGCCTAGAACAATGCCAAGAAGAGAGGACAGGGGAGCCTAATCGCCCATGAGTGACACGTAGGAACTGAGGGCCTGGGCATGAGATGAGGTTTGAGGCCAAATAGTTTTTCAGGGTCGACATGTTATGAAGCATTTTACAGTCTGTTTGACCATGATGCACTGATTTCTTGGCAAAATGGTTAATAGCACCAAGAAGGAAGTTTCTAAATGCAGTTACAGGAACATGGCCAGGGTTTTGGAATTCTGTTACTGGTTGGCTAATAGTGGAAAGGGAGAAAGAACTCAGAGAAATCCTTGGAATGGAGATCTTCAGAGGGCCTTTTAACTGCTTAGAACTGCCCTCAGCCTGCACCTAGAGAGTTACAAGAAGAAATGGTTTCACTTTCTTTAAGTCACTACCTTCTGGGCTGTGTTGAATCTCTCTTAATGCTATTGCAGGCAGCTCCCATAACTATCAATACATCCAAGACAAAAATGTCAGTACAATTCAGTAGAATTCTTGTCACTCCAACTGCTATAGTTTCCTTTTCTATACACGCCCTTCACATGAGCAGTGACTTGACTCCACATTTGTCCTACCCAGGGATCCCATGTTGCTTCTTGGGTGCCAGCAAGTTTCTCTCTGGCACCCCACTTCCCCTGGCCTCACCCTTACATCCATTTTCCACACGCAGCTCACCTGAACGTTCAGTGTTCTCAGCTCAGTCACCACTGCCACAAACAAGAGTTGATTATTAGGTGCCTGATTTTCCTAGATAACGTTCAGAAAAAAATAAGTGGGCACCCAAAGAAAAACGGACTTTCTAGTTATTCACTTACTTTATAGCACTTATCAAGGGAGTAGACTCCTCATTCACTTGTCTATCTGTCCAGCTAGACAATGAATTATTCTAGGTCAGCTTATGTGTCATATTCTAGTCTACACTCTACTGCAAAGGATGAATATGGGACATGGCCTCTGTTAAGTACATACGTAGGCCTAAGTGGAAGGTATTTGAGCAAGTACCAGGGTCACCTGACTCCCATTTGTCCAACATACTGTCTTATGCCCAGAGCTGGGCTGGGAGTGTTAGGCACTATCACCCTCCTCCAGCAACACACTCATGCTGTGCATTAGACAGCCCCTGGCCTAGGCTTCTCAGTCCACAGCCTACTCAGAATTAGCTTTCTCTGGCTTTTATGAAATCAGCTGAATGTCCAGCAAGGGCAGGACCTCATATAGAAGGACTGGGAAGATAAGCCCAGACCTGCAGCAGAGGAGAGAAAAGCAGAGGGTCCAGAATACAGGCAGCAGGAAGAGTATAGGATTAGTAAGCACCAATATGGGATATTTCAGGTGCTCTCTGACCAACAAAGGCCATGGATCCTCAATATATCCTCATCCTCTTCCTAAACATGATCTGAGAGATATATTCATCTTACTAGACCTCTTTTAAAAAGTTTTAGTCATCAGGGTTTATTCTCTTCCATGATTACATGAAGACAAGACACCATAGGAATCCAATTTAAAAAGAGTCATTGTTCTCTTCTAGCAAAAAGCCAAAGAAGAAAAACCATCTTTCTAGATTAACTTCAATTTTCATTTCCTTTTCCATTTCTTAGTTCAGAAGCAGGCCCAGGGTCTTTGAAACCCATCAGAGATGAGACATTGGCCGGAGGCTTCTGCAACACCTTGTTTTACTCTTTCTCTAGTCACTAACTCCTGCTGAGGTGCTCTGCTAGCAAAACCAGCAATGGGACTAGCCTCCAAGTGGCCCCCAGTGTGCCCAACTGAGTGCCTAGCCCCTTGCCAGTCTCCTCCTGCTGTAGCCCCAGTATGGCAGTTGCTTCCTGAGCCACTATGGCCCTGTCTCTCCACTGACACTGACACCAGAGACCCAACAGCTGTGAAAGTCTCTAGAAATAGGCTTTGAGAATCAGCAGTGCCTAGTAAGTACCATCAGAATTCCTGCAGTTGGTAAATCTACTCAGAGGTATAAAGAAATGAGACCAGAACCAGCCAGTAAAATTTAGATTTGAGACCCCAAGACAATTACAGAAGCCAGAGGTGATGTCAGTTATGATTCCACCACTGAAAGTTGTCCCTGACAAGTGATTGCAGGCAAATTCTTCAGTAACTGTAGACAGACAAACTCTTCATTCCTCATCTGGGACTTCCCAGGCCAAGCCCAAACCCATTTGTTCAATCACTCATTCATTCAACAGGCATTTATGTAGTACTTATCTAGGTATTTGAATAAGTGAGGAACAAGATGGACAAAGACCTGCTCTCAGGGAGCTTACATCCAGTGGGTCTGTCAGAGGGGTCTTCTGATTTCCTTGCAAGGCAGCAGATTCAAACAAAGATGGTTCTATATTCAGTTGGTTTCTCATCCTTGGGCATTAAACAGTTACTGGTAAAAGGCTGCTAAACCCAGCAAAGGCACCCATCATGAGAAAAATATTGAGAACAGATATTGTTGGCTTGGTGGTGACAAAAAGGACATCTAGTGTCTGCCTGCTTCCAAACCAAGGTAAGAACTAAGCAGTGCAAGGGGATAGATGGCTGGGACCAATGATGACATGTTTGTGTGAAAATTGTCCTGTCCTCATCCCTTCCCAGTCTTCTGTAGTCAATCCCCAAGTCTCAGTAAAAAACCACATTCACATAAATATCTTGAAAGTTCTTCATGTTTCTATTTGGCTAAGATATATGGGAACAACTAAAAAAAGATAGCCACACCCACAGCCTTCCCTGTACAGGGATAATCAGAAGCACTTAACATAAAAATGTTTAATCAAAACTTGTCATTTTAAGATACATTTGAAATGTAAATGATTTGTCCCATTCTTAGGGAGTTTTGATATATCATAATTCAGGGGGAAATATAGATCTATTTTTATAATAAATGCAATGAAAAATGGTACACAAGCTGATGTAATAGCAGTTTCCTCAACTTTGGTCCACATTAGGTCAGGAGTTTACAATCATTAGCATTTTCAGACTCATTTTCAGCATTCATATTTAGGCTGATCTCTTTTAGTCATCCCAGCCCATCTGAATTGTTGTCTACTCTGAGTTACTACTCCTGGCTCTCTTAGAATCAGTACTACAGTCACTAAGACACTGACAAATGGTCCTTAAATGATTGTTAGTTTGCAAGGATGGTACCACAGCCTTTGTAGGTTTCTTATTCCAGCTCTAGTTTTACTTGTGATAGCTCTGGCTCATCATATGTCTATGTGAATAGCCTTTTTCCCCCTCAGAGATTCTGCCTTCAAACAGCTATTAAGAGAAGAAGGGAGGGATTCAAACCTGGCAGGTACTGCCTCCAAAGCAAATTTTCTTGATGAACATATTATTTTGTCCCCAAGGTCTTAGCCACCTGCAGTGCTTCCCCTCACCCTCTCCTCCCTTCCACATCAGCATTTTCTCTTCCTGCTAGTGGATGCCCAGATGCCTGTTGGGTACCATAAGCCCTCTTACTTGCCCCACCTGGTTTTTCCACTCCACATCTCTGTTTAACTCATCGGCCATCCCAAGTGATAGCAAGTGACAACATATGGTGCATCATTCACTCAGTCACTGAAGAGTGACAAGGGACTGACACCCCAAAACTCTGACGCCAGGAATGAGGACTCCCCACTCACATGTGTATTACAACATCCTCAGCTGGTTCATGCTTATTTCATTACTTGCCTGTCAGCCCCACTACACCATCAGCCTAAGGATAGAGTAGCTTCTTCTTCATTTCCAAATCTCCTTTACACAGCACAATGTGTACTACCTCAATATAAAAGGTTTGAAAGAATGAATGACTTTTATGAATAAATGAAGGAAAATCAAGAAGGGCTCCTACAGGAGGAATGAGGCACAAACATTTGGACCATCTCAGGGTTATTAGATTCCTTCTTTCCTCAAAACTCTTGACACCTGACATGGAGAAGCAGAGAGCCTCGGACTAGAGAGTGTAACAAGCTGTCCTCTAAATAAAACTCACACTTACCCTCTTCCAATCCCATCACCTATTTCCTGCCTGTGAACCAAAATGGGAAAAGAGCTCCAAGATTTTGTCAGTTCTCAATGGAATCAGAATTCCTCAACTCATTACTTTCCATGTCCCTACTCCTCTTTGCCCAAGAGTTTCCCCCATGTTATGGGTTCAGAGCCACAAGCTCTGAAATAAATAGGGAGTTGTTTTTTTTAAGTTGATACAATCATATGCAATTATTTGCCTTTTTACTTCCTCTAGAGTCACTAAACTTCCTCCAAGATGTCCTGGAAGCAAAACTAAGAGTAGTATGAAGCCCCTCCCAAGTGTCCTCTCTAGTGCCACTCAAATATCCTGCTTAGGGCCCACCTGCAGTCTCTTCTTGCTGAGCCTCAGCTCTGGGAGCTGCCCACCTTCGGCTATAAGAGGTTAATTGGGATCTACGTAAGGTCCTTCAGTGTGTGGCACTGTCTGAATACCTCTTTCCATTTTCCTTAAGAATGACTCAGCTGCTTCCCATGGAATACAATTGGTATTGGGGAGGGAGGACATAGAACTGACAAGGAACTGTGAGCTATAAGCAAAAGGAGAGGACTTTGTGTTTGTTGATTCATCCTTGACTTCTGATATGGAATGTCCAAAATGTGCCCCAAGGAGCTAAACCTGAGATCCTGCACTGTCCGCTCCTATAATACCAATTGGAATGATTAAGTCATGAAATTCTCCAAAGGTTCATTCAGAAAGACCAGTGTCTGTATTTCCTTGATGTCTCAGGATCACAGGAAGCCAGTGCTCCTTGGGACGGGACTCCTGAGATTGGTGACTCCTACAGAGTTGCCCTCATGCTCTAGGGAAGTGACCAGGCCATGATCTTACTGCAATTCTCTGTCATCACAGGATGGCAGCTCTGCATGTGGGGCCTGTGGAGGGGCACCTGATCTCATAAGGAAAAGGAGGAGTGATGGACAGGAACAATACACCAAGGTGGAGGTGAGATTGATGAGCTCCCTCTTCAGGTCTTGTGTGGAAACTTCCAACACAGGTATTCAGGGATGGGGCTAAGGCAAAGCCTGAGAGATATCCACTGATGTTTCATGAAGGACAGAAAAACTGCCCATGTACAGACATTTACAAGGACATTTGATCCTTTGACGCTGTCTCAAAGTCTGTATGTGTTAATTTTTTTCAACTACTGCTTCCTCTTCTCTCCTCCACCATCCCATCCCACACCACTTTCCTCCACCCCGACTCCCACCACCATCAATGACTCAGAGTTGTAACCCATGGTGGAAAAATGGCTTCCATCCTTGTGGCTATTATAAGGATAAGGTTAGCTTCTAATAATCACAAGATATGGAAAAATATTCATTTTTTCAGCAAAGTCCAAACCTCAACATTTTTTCACATGCCCCATGGCACTTGAATTCTATATGGGAGCCACTTATCACAAGTGTTTGATCTTTTAAACTGTACCCTCCCTGAAAAAAGATACCATATCTCTCCTTTTTTCTGCTCTATCCCCATTGCTGACCATGATGCCTGGACCATAATCATGGCTGAGAAAAGGAAAAACAGTCCTAGATTGCTGGCAACAAGTCTAGGCTGGTTCTAGTAGCTAGGCCACATCTTCTCTGATTGAATATAATCAAGTTCATGAAACTCTCAAGTCAGACAAGCTACTTCTGTGATCATGAGGGACTAAGACAAAAATAAGACCACTCTGAGCACCATCAAAATAAGTGCATTGTCCAAACCACAAAAATGGCCAAGCATTCTCTTTTCTCAGCTAGCATGAGGTAGTGGTTAACATTGCTACTTCTTTACCAATTATAGCTTTAGTCTTGCCCCATTAATCCTCCTTTCCAGCTAAAAATTATTAAGACACCTAATTACAGAAATGTCCCCTGCTTCCTGAAAGCACCTAATCCAGAGCAAAACTTTACTTCCTTGAACCCTCCCCAAAATTACCTAACATAAGCCCAAATCCTATGACAAGCACCTCTTAATGTTTCTCCATGATGTACTGACTCCTTCATTTCAACAAGCCAATCAACACAACTTTATTCTATGCGTATGTTGCCAGTAGTCTTCGGATGGGAAAAATTGATGATGTTCAATAGAAATTTATTATATGAAGGAATATAGGAATGAATGACTTAAAAAAGGAGGAATTTCATGGGGCAGGGGCTGATGGTGGCAATTAGGAAGCAGAGGGGGCTCAAGGCAAATATTGAATCTATAAGAGAAAAGGCAGAAGGCAGTGTCTCAACCCAGAGTCACAGACCAGGGACCACGGTGAATACTTTAGAATGTCCAGAGTTTCCCAAGAGCACATTTTTATTAGAATATCCCTTTCCCATCTGGCATTCTCTTAGCCTCCATTACTAGTAAAACTGGGAGAAAGAATTATGTGCTTTTCAACACTCTATGTTCCTCTTCAGATATATTACCCAGTCTGATTGAGAAAGCACCCATTTCACCCTTCATGAATAATTTCTTCCAATACAATATCAATTGGTGGAGTCCTCAACATTATGAAGGAAACGGATACTCTAGCATAGTTCAGGGTTAAGCCTACAGATATCCCCTCAGCAAGAGACTCCTTCTGGAGACAGAAGAATATCAAAGCAGGGTGGTCAATGCCAGCTCTAACACTTTCCCCCTTTCTCCATTCCAAGTCACCCTTTCTTGTGACCCAGTGCAATTCATTCTCCCACAGCTATTTCAAAATAAATCATGGAATCCCCTTGCTTTAAAATGAGTAAGTTGTAAAGTGCAAAGCCATATAAGAAATTTTGTGCCTATCAGCAATAAATTATAAAGTACAGAAAAGAATAACACAAATTTTCCATTAAAATATTTTATTTACAATTACCATTTAACTTAAATATAAATGATTAATATTTGCTATAGTACTAACTGTAATCTTTTGGAAACAAATAGCAAAATGAATAATTGTAATAGTAGAAATGAAGTGAATGAGAAATTCACCTCTAGTACTATAGTAGAATCCAATGAGAAAATAAGGTTCAGATGTCATAAAAAATCATTATACACAAACCTTAGAAGTTATGAGATCTGTTCTATTAAATGCAATGCACATAACATCACCACCATCATCAAATTCCCCATTCTACACATTGAATAAATCATCTTCATGACTCC
Source organism: Tonatia bakeri (assembly GCA_004024845.1). NCBI lineage: Eukaryota > Metazoa > Chordata > Mammalia > Chiroptera > Phyllostomidae > Tonatia > Tonatia bakeri. The sequence goes on along the minus strand of PVIA01007654.1, from coordinate 63,453 downwards.
CAATAATTACCTTAAATATTTTACGCTCATAGATCATTTTTATAATCAATACCATACATCCTATAGGAAACTAAATATGAAAAAACTGGATTTATTAACTATGAGTCTTGAGATCTCAATTACTATATTTACATAATTCTACCTTAGCTTCAGTTCTCTTAGGAGTTCCACCTGCCCCAGACAGGGCCTGGATCCCATCCTCCATCTATTTCCCATCTCATTCCCAGGGTCCAGTGTTCTCAGATCACCAACATCCCCAGAGATCAGGAGCTAATTATACCTGAACAGATCATGACCCTTGAGATTACACAGAGCAATAGGGAACTAATGTCCAAAAGACAGAGGTATCAAAGGACAAATCACAGGGTATCAAACATAAATGTTTACTTTTCTGATGTCTGTCCAGTGAAACTTGAAATGCTCAAGGTCAGGAAATGTGGCATATGCATCTCTATATCCTCACTGACCAGCAAAAATGCAAGGGGCAGGGTCAAAGTTAAAGCATCTGAGCTGAATGAGTGCACGGAGAAAATGGCAGATCCCCAACACACTGGGAAGCAATCATCAAGATTTCCTGGTTCGCTCTTGCCAGACATCCTGGCAAGTGTACAGGAAGAAGCTGGAGACCTGGGATGGAAGTGTGTGGCGCTGTCACCCTCCCCCTGGTTGTGAAAGCAGCAGCATGCTCAGGCCATGTGTCACAAACCCAGCACTGAATAAAAGGGCTCCTACCCTGGGCTCTCCAACCACAACCTTCCTAGGAACAGCCTTCTCCTGCCTCCTCAGCATCTGGTGAGTGTCTGGAAGGGGACAGAACCTCAGGTGGTAATGCTGGGAAGACAGCCCCAGACTTCAGCCGGGGAGACGGAAGTAGAGGTATCTGATGTGGAGCCAGCAGAAACAGAACTGTGGAGGGCAGCAGGGGACAGAACAGGGACAGTGAACAAGGAATCTCTGTGGGATGCATCCGGGTCTGTGACATGCCAGAGCCCTGCTTGTCAGCGTCCCCTCCACTCTTTATCCTGTAGGATGCGCACATGTCAGAGACATTCTCCAGGAGTTATTACTGGGGTATATTTGTTTCCACATTTCTGTGAAGAGACAGATGTGGAGCTCAGAAAATGATACCAGCATTACTTTTGGAAGGGGAATTTTGGGACAAGTGTAGGAAATGTCTTTTCAGGTCAATTTAACTTGATATCAGTTTCTGTTTTCCTCCTGAACATCACAGCTCAGGAAGCAGCTGGTATGAAAAGCAGGAGCTTTAGGAGACATTCATAGAGGAGACACTGGCCTGGAGCTTTTGAACTGACCTTTTCCTTTAATCTATCCAGGCTCCCTCACCTCCTGCCAAGATGTCCTGCCAGCAGAACCAGCAACAGTGTCAGGCCCCTCCCAAGTGCCCCTCCCCCAAGTGCCCCCCAAAGAGCCCAGCACAGTGCTCACCCCCTGCACCCTCTGGCTGTGCTCTTAGCTCCGGGGGTGGCTGTGGCTCCAGCTCTGAGGGCGGCTGCTGCCTGAGCCACCACAGGCACCGCCGCAGGTCCCACCGATGCCGGCTCCAGAGCTCTGACTCCTGTGACAATGGGGGTTCTGGCTGTGGCCACAGCTCTGGGGGATGCTGATGACCTGGACTCTGATGCTGACACGAGTGATTTTAAAGGAAACCACGTTTCAGAGACCATCCTCTGCCTAGCATGTTCCCTCCCAGTACTGCATCTCTGATCCCTGTGGTGGCACTGAGACGTCTCTGCAGAGCTGCCAATAGTTCCTCAGTGCCTCTTCTGGTCCACTGTCCCAGGCCTCACAGGATGCCTGCCTCAAGCTCTGCCAGGACTTGCAATATCTGTCCCATCAATTATCATCATCCATGTCTGACCCTGTGAAAAAATAAAGGTTCTTTTCCTCAGCACCACTAGGCTGTCTTTGACTTTGTTCCAACCCAGGCTACTCTGTCCCTCCTCCCCTCTGTTTCTCAGGCCACCACTACCTTGTGGAAGAGACAGGTCCTGACTCTAGACCTGAAAAAACAGCAGTTTCAGGTCCTCCAAAAGAACCTGTAGGAACATTTTATGTTGGGGCAGGAGGAGGAAGGGAACTGTTTTCAATCCCACAGCAATCAAAGGAAAACATCCCTATAACATGATGTGGGAAATGGCCTGACTCAAGCCTAGACTCTGGTGGAAAGGTACTTTCACCATCAGCATACAGAAGGAATTCCAGGATCCCCAACTAAAAGACGGGGATCCAGGAGCCAAAGAATCCAAAACCTACCAGAAAAGTTGTTGAGAGAACAGGAGAAAAGAGAAAGGCCTCAGGATAACTATTAACTCAATTTCTTCTATAAGGATCTGGGGGCAAAATGATGAGAGATAAAACTGAACAGGTTGTGTCCTGGCTGGGTGACTCAGTTGGTTGGAATGTCACCCCATATACCAGAAGGTTGCAGTTGGATTTCCAGTCAGGGCACATGCCTAGGTTGTGGGTTCGAGCCCTGGTCAGGGCATGTCTTGGAGGCAACTGATCAATGTTTCCCTCACATTGATGTTTCTCTCTCTCTCTCTCTTTCTCTTTCTCTCTCTGTCTTCCTCTTTTTCTAAAATCAACAGAAAAAAACATGTCCTAGGGGTGAGGATTAAAAATAATAATAATGTGATTTTGGATCTTCTGTATGTCCTCATTGGAGAAATGTCTGTTCAAGTACTTTGCCCATTTTTTAATTGGGTTGCTTGTCTTCTTAGAGTGGAGTCGTGTAAGTTCTTTATATATTTTGGAGATTAAGCCCTTGTCTGAGGTATCATTGGCCAATATGTTTTCCCATACAGTGATCTCACCTTTAACGGGAACCTAAACAACAAAACAAAGAAACAAGCAAAATATAGTCAAAGACACTGTAATAGAGGACAGGCAGAAAGTGATCAGAGGAGAGAGAAGAGGAAGTTTCAGGGGAAAAGAGGAAGGATTTACAGGAACAAAGTTAAAAGACACATGGATAAAAACTAGGGGGAGGGTGGTAATGGGAGGGAAGGTGGGAGGAAGGGGTGGGTGGGCTGGATTGGGAGTAAAGGGGAGAAAACTGTACTTGAACAATGATTAAAATAAAATTAAAATAATAATAATAATAATAATAATAAATTTAAAAAACTGAGATGCAGGGGAGAAATTTGGGCTATAAATGTCTGATGTGAGAAAATTGGGAAGAAAAGTGGAACTGAGAAATCAGCTGATTTTAAAAATGAAGATAATCATAAGATCAGCCCTGGCTAGCATAGCTCAGTGGATTGAGCGCAGGCTGCAAACCAAAGCATCGCAGGTTCGATTCCCAGTCAGGGCACATGCCTGGGTTGCAGACCACAGCCCCCATCAACCGCACATTGATGTATCTGTCTCTCTCTCTTTCTCTTTCTCTTCCCTCTCTAAAAAATAATAAATAAATCTAAAAAAAAATCATAAGATCAAATATTTCCTTAGCGCTTGCTATGAGCCAGGCATGATTTCAACTCTTTAGCATATGGTTCCTCTGCGAATCCTCCCAACAATGCTGGGATGTGGGTACTATTATCTCATGTTTCAGGTATGGAAAAATAACCACCACACATTTCTCAAATGGCCCCAGAGCAGTCAGGGGTAAGACCTTCAATGCAAAAGCTATTCTGTTCTGGTTTCCTTTAAAGGAATAGAACGCTCTCTAGATCACTTATTTCAGCCCAGGTCAGTGTGTTTAATGTTGCTTTTTTAACTGTATATCATTATGATTCCAAACCACAAAAGCCATAGTTGCAATAGGACCCCATCTGAGGAAAAAAGGTTGTCCCTGATTTTAGACAAAGTGATACCCTCCACTGACCACATCCTGTTGGACCTAGCCCAAATGTCAATGTCTGCATTAAGTCTCTTCTTCCCTGGCCCTCCACACGCATTCCCGCATCCCCATGTTCATCCCAAAGCAGCGGCCCCACCATCAGACCTGTGACTGTGGGCTAACCTGCCTGTCTCCTCCACTGGAAAGTGAGCCTGGACACCTCTAATTTCCCCTCTGCACTCACATTTCTGTAGTGTCCTTGCCCTGCCAACTCCTTACACTAACTTGCACTTCCAATATGCAGGACCAGAGCAACCTCAATAGGTTTGGTGGCCAGCAGGGGGCTGGGGAGCCCTGTATATTGCATCCGTGCTTTGAGACCTTAAACCTCTGTGCCAGATATGCCCCCACAGCCACCCAAGGACCCACATCGGCCCAAAGCACAAGGGCTGTTCAGAGGCGTAGAGGCCAGGGAAAGGCAGACCTGGGTCAAAGGTGGTAATCAGGAAGGCAGTTGAGCACAGCGCTGAAGGGTCAGCCACAAACGCAGCTGTGGCCACATTAGCACGCCGCGAGGCCCTTGGCGGCCGGCTGCTAGAGTGACTGGAGACACCTAGCGGCCACCTGCGGCGGTGTTTCTCAGTCTCGCCCAAGAGACGCTTTTGAATCAGTCGGGAGATGCTTCCGGCTGACCACGCCATTTGCAGCTCCAGGGAGCAAAAATTACCTTAACGAAGTTCTAAATAGTTTGAAAAGTTTAAAAAAAATAAACAACTATAAGTATTCATAGTATTTATTCAAGATTATTATTACATTAGTGCTCCACAATTCCCACATAGGGTAAATACAAGAAGTCCTAATGTGTTAAGTAATAATAAATTAAAACAAGTATAGGACATTTACACAATTGAATTATACTTCGCTGTAAAAAAAAAAGAAGAGAATTTTATCTTTTGCAACAGTATGGATCGACCTAGAGAACATTATGCTAAGTGAAATAAGCCAGTCAGAGAAAAATAAATACCATATGATTTCACTCACATGTAGAATCTAATGTACAAACTGAACTAACAAGCAAAACAGAGATAAACTCATAGATGGAGAACAGATGATAGCTAGTTGCAGGGGGAGGTTAGGGGGTGGAGGGATTAAGCAAAAAGGAAGAAGGACTCATGGACATGGACAACCATGTGGTGATGGCTGGCGGGGAGGGGAGCAAGGGAACTAAACAGTAATGGAAAAAATGTAATAAAGATTATATAAAAATTATTTCCCAATTTTGCAAAGTTGAGAAAGGACAAAGGTGATTTACAGAAGGATTGTAAACAGCTAATAAATATAGTTTCAATGTCTTTAATAAACAAAAACCTATTCTTCCACCTGTCTTTTTGTAATTATGAGATATGGACACTTGAGGTTGTAAGGAATAAGCATAGTGGCCCGTTTAGTGATGCATCCAAAAAGCTTAAAACATCATTGGATTTAAGAAGAAGGCCCTAGTTCAATCACCAGAGATTTTTTTCATGTGTGTGCATCATTACTTAGAAGAGTAATGAGGTAGAACTTGCCTCAATGTCCAACAAGAAAGAAATGTTGAGTAAGACACTGTGCATCCATACGATGGATGAAATACTGGTCAGTCATTAAAATCACTTTTAAAGATGAACGAATGTGAAAATGACCATAGACCGCATGCAGCTGCTATCAATTTTGTATTCACACACTTGAGTGAAACTATATCGCCATAGTTTTCAAAAATTTTACGGAGGTGCATTACTTGAATTATCAGAAAATAACTTTGTTTTTCAAACAAAATAATCAGGCAGGGTGAGATTTCTAAGATTTGGGGGTCCTGAGGAGCCCCCTGGCCCAGGATGTAAGAACTTAAGACATCAGTGCTGGTAAAGTCATCTCTTTTGTTTTATTGATGAAGAAACAGCGTCTCTGCTCTCCCCTTGTCACTCTGAGTCAGTGACCACTTTTCCTGACCGCCGCTGTGTGGGAAAAGTCAGCCCCTTAATCAGAAGGAAAGAGAAAGACAACTGCCACTCAGGGGGTAGCCTCCCCTGTGTTGGGGGAGGAGGGCCCTGGTCTGGGCAGGCTCACCACCCCCGCAACACTGGCCCAATCTGCCCCCAGCAAACGAAGGCAGTCATGTCATGCTGGCCCTAACTAATCTCAAAATTAACGGACTTTTCTGGCCCCCTTTGCAGCAGGGCTTCTCGCTGTTCAATACTGCTGCTGTTGTTGTTTTAAAAATAATAACAAGATTGGTGTATACTTGTGGACTAGCTAGGACATTGAAATGCTCTGCTTTTGAAAACTGATTTCAAACAAAAACTCACCTGTTCTGGGGACGTTTCCTAGGATTTTGTTTAAGTAGAGAAAGGATTCTGGAAAAGCTACCCCACTTTTTGGATCTACTGAGAGCTTATGCCAGGTCACTTTCTTTGAAGGAAGCGGGAGGGAGACTTCTGTGGGTTTTCAACATTCACTTTATTAGAAGGTTGCAGGTTTCTCTGGCCCAACACTGAGAGCTTCACAGTTTGGGCTCCTCAGGTCTCTAGAGAGTGAGCGGGGTGGGCCAGGGGGTTTGGAAGAAACCTTTTGCTGATAAACAATACTATAGGCTTTTTGGTCTCCCATACTTGTACGCTCGCCCAGTTAAGAAATTGGTAGGCTCCGTTTCCTTCCTAATTGACAATACTACAGTGAGTTTAAAGTCATGGGACATGTTCTGAGTTTTTATTGTTAAACATACCCAAATTGCAACTGGGACTTCACAAGCTCTGTTATGTTGTTTTCTGAATTGCCTTCAATAATTTTAAAACTACTTTCCTCTTGTAAATGGCCCCACATTTGCCTGAAGGGTAATTCCATGAATGACATGTGTACCTCAGTTCCATATCACTACAGCAGGTGTTAGTAGAAAATGACAGCGCTAGGAGATATGTGTTACCCTAACAACACACACACATACACATACATACATGCACCGACGCTTATTCACACATATCTACCCACGTGTTTTTCTAGCCCCAGACACCAAGCATCACTTGAAGTCCAAAAATAGCTGGCATGCTTATTTCCCATAATTCTAGAGTAGGAGGAGTAATCACTGAAGCAGGCAGTCTGTTTAATTCGGATGTCTAGCCAAGGGTGACCAGATGGCGGTACCTCCTTGGTGAAATTCTTTGGGATGGTCTGTAGAGGGCGGTATGAGACGGGGGTAGCAGCCCAGGATTGGGATTCCAGTGCTCTAGGTTAAAACAGGGTAATGCTGCCTCCTCTGTCATGGGGACAATAATAACAATCCATTCCCACCTACACACAGGTGCTAAAAATAAGATTAAGAGTTAAAGGAACTGTGGGCTAAACTAAAAATTAATAAAAATGATTATGTATGAGAGAGATGGGACGAGGGAAAAAGTCAGACTTTGTTTAATGTAGCTTGTTTAATACTTTTGACTTCAGAATAACATAAATGTTTAAACATGATTTAAAACAAGAGCATTAAATTTAAAATCTCTAAAAGTGAAAACAAGCTATAACAAATGTATCTTACTGTATATGAGGTTAATGATACAACTACAATGAGAAAAGAATTACTTCAAGTAACTTTAAAACACTGTGTTCTGACTACATCTCTATTCCAAAGAGAAAAAGAGCCTCAAAGAATCCATTTGGAAAACATAGCTATATTGTAAGATTTAAAAACTCAAAATTTTCAACGTAAGAAGGAAAAGTTCAGAAATAACATAAAGGAAGCATATATCCCAAAAATGTTGATTTAAATTAAAATACTATTATTCATTCACAATTTTTCTTTTAAAAGTGAATTTCCTAGTGTTGTCCACTAAAATACCTAGCAGCAATAAAAATTTAGTAGTATTTTTCATCCATGCTGCTTATATTAAAGTCTCTAAATACCATGTCCCACTAAAAGAAAGCAGGACTCTTTGGACAAATGCCTGAGGCTAGATCTGAGGCAGGCAATGCTCAGGGCGAGCCTGGGACACTCTATTTCACCAGAAAGCAAGGAAGCTATGGTAGACCCCTGGGACTGTGTCAAAAAGACACAGGAAGCTTAAAGGGAAAAAGAGGAGACAATTTGGAATCAAAAAGAATAATCATTGCAATTTATCAAGGCACGTCAAAAAATAGAGAAATCCATGAGTCCACAATTATACTTCCTTTAAAAAAATGGTTATCTTTGGAAAGTGCTAGGCTGCCAGCTCATTATTCTGAAATTTGGCAAGAGAAAATATTGAGCTTTTTTTTTTGTTTTTCCTGTGTAACCTGTATTTCAAGTTACTACATAGTTGAGGAGGAAAGTTCTTTTTTTTTTTAAGATTTTATTTATTTATTTTTAGAGAGGGAAGGGAGGGAGAGAGAGAGAGAGAGAGAAACATCAATGTGCGGTTGCTGGGGGACATGGCCTGCAACCTAGGCGTGTGCCCTGAGTGGGAATTGAACCTGTGATGCCTGGTTCCCAGCCCACCAGCCAGGGCGAAAAGTTCTTTTGATAAAAATAACTTTATTTAATAAAAGAAGAATGAATAATAGAAAGAGAAAATTAGCATTTATTAACTCAAAGAAATAATAGCTCTAGCAACAATCAGTGTGTGTTTATAGCATTAGGTAAAAGGTTATGGGGAACTTTAAAGTGATGGATGGTGCTAAACACCACTCAAACCTACAGATTAATGTTAACATCACTAATGTAGAACATCCGGATAACATGCGCCTGCTGTATGGAACAATAACTACATCACGTCACATTTGATCTTTGTTTGCCCCCCCCCACACACACACACATACACACTTGGGTTAACTCAAGCTCCCAGATCTACTTACTATTTTACAAGAAATACTGGGAAATATAGAAATATCATAAGAAAGTTAAATAGCACCAGAAAGGAGCAATCAGATGAAATCAAATATGAGAAATTCTTCAAGCTACATAACCTGTTGTTTTTTTTTTTAAGTAAGTGATATTCCAAATCTTTGCTATTGTAAATAATACTGCCATGAACCCAAGGGTACATATATACTTTTGAATTGGTGTTTGGGATTCTTAAGTTATATTCCCAGAAGTGAGATCGCTGGGTCAAAAGCCAGTTCCATTTTTAATTTTTTGAGGAAATTCTATACTGTTTTCCACAGTGGCTGCACCAGTCTGCATTCCCACCAACAGTGCAAAAATGCTCCCTTTCTCCGCATTTTCACCAGTACTTGATATTTGTTAACTTTTTGATGATAGCCATTCTGGCAGGTGTGAAATGATATCTCATTGTGGTTTTAATTTGCATTTCTTTGATGATTAGTGACATTGGGCATTTTTCTATATGTCTATTGGCCATCTGTGTGTCCTCTTTGGAGAAGTGTCTATTCTGGTCCTGTGCCCATTTTTTAATTGAATTGTCTTCCTGATGTTGAGTTGTATAAGTACTTGATGTATTGTGGAAATTAATTCCTTATCAGATGTATTATCGGCAAATACATTCTCCCATTCAGTAGGCTCCCTTATCATTTTGTTGATGGCTTCTTTGGCTCTGCAGAAGCTTTACAGAAACAGAGGCATGGATGCTTGGAACACACAGCTGTCAGAGGCAAGGGGGAACTAGATGAAAGAAGGTGAAAGGGTTAGCCAAAGAACATTTGTGCATAATCCATAAACACAGAAAACAGTGTGGTGATGGCCAGAGGGAAGGGGCGCAAGAGTGGGGTGGGGGTGGGCAAAGGGGAGGATGGGCCATCTGTTGTAGTGTAACAATAAAGTTTTTTAAACAGTAAATGATGTGAAAGAGGTGGGGGGCCACTACAGAGTAGAAGAAATTTAAGAGACATATCAACCAAACTGTGTAGTCCTTGTTTGCATCCTGATTCAAAACACCAATTTTAAAACCATAGATTTTAGATAATTGTGGTAATGTGAGTGTGAATGAGGCGTTGTATGATATTAGAGAAATGTTGTTAATTATTAGAAATAATAATGGCATTGAAGTTATATAAGAAATAAAAATGTTCCTATGTGTTGAAATATTTCATATATATATACATATATGTATATATAATGCAAGAATGGGAAAAATGTGAAGTCTGGGCTTCTCTTTAAAATAGTTCAGAAAAAAGTGTGTGTGTGTGTTGGGGTAGGGGAGCAAAAGAGAAACAATATTGACAAAAATTCTTTTTAATCTGAGTTTGGGGGAATTGGGGGCTGACTATCCTATTCTACCTCGGTTTGTGCAGCTTTGAGATTAGGATCAAAGAGTAGCAGTGCACCTCAAGACTGGGGCCAGCATGGGTAAGGACGCCGAGAAGCAGCCCTTTGCGCCACGATGGGAGGGGAGCTTGATACGAATGCAGCAGCTCCACATCTGAAGGTTCATCTGAGGTTTATCCTGTGGCTATGTGGCAATGTACCTCCCTGCCTAAATTCACAACTCCATCTCATCACTTTCTATTTCATTACCTTGTTTGATTGTCTTCATAATTACTGTCACTGTTTGTGATTATTTTATTGTGGTCTGTCTGTTTGTTTTCAGTCTCCCTTTCCCCCTTCATAGGTTAACTTGGAGGGCAGGAACTTTATCCCCCATTCTGGATCCTCGGCGCCTGGTATAGTGCTAGGCAGAGCTGAGGAGCCTAGGTAATATCTGTTGAATGAATGTATGAAGTACATTACAGCATATTTAATTATAGTAGGAAATCTAAGGCAAGATAATGCCCAGTAATAAGGAGTTGGTTAAATAAATAGTGACTATCCATAAAGTGGAAAACTACTCTAGCGTGAAAAGTATGCTATGAATGAGTGTTTATTGCCATGACAAGATACTATAATATTGGGTGAAAAGTTCAGATAAAAAATACCACTCACACCTGAATATATTTTTGTTTAAAAAAAAACGTTTGCATAGAGGAAGATTTGGAGAAAAACACACCAGGTGTAAAAATGAGTATTGGTAGATGGTAGAATTATGAGATGCTTTGTCTTTGTTTATTTCTATTTGTATATTTCCACCACAAACACAATTATTCAATAATTTTAAAAGGTTACATTAATATTAAAAGTTCAATGCAAAGACTTTCTAACATTAATATTTTCAAAATGAAATAAACTCTCCTGTGAGGCATGAGCTCAGGTCCTATCTCTAGATGTGTTCAAGCCTGAAGCAGGTAACTGAGAAGGGACTTTTTCCTGCATTGAATGAGCGGCCCTACTACACAGCCCCTAATAATCCTTTAAAATGTTAATGATATTTTAAATTTGGGGCTATTTACCCTTAATAGTTTTTTAAAACATATTTTTAGCTAAACAGGTAGTACATGAATTGTTTCCACTTTATTATTAATTGTGGATTTGTTACGGAATGGATATAATGTCAGAAATGAGCCCAGGCATATTTCACGTGTTTCTGAACTGGGCGGAGTGTAGGGTTAATATGCTGCTTTGTGCTGAGAATGCACCACACCTCAATGTAATTTCTGATGAGTGCAAAGCACAAAGTGAGGATTAAATTATAGAGCTTATGCTGTCAACAATCAATCAACAGTTGTTTTTGAACAACTTCTGTATACGAATCATAGTACTGAGTGGACAGGAAAATACCAAGACAACAGGACACCACCACTGTCGCCAAGAATCTTAGAGTCTAGTAGTTGCATAAGAAGTCTGCTTTGCCTAGGAATAGAATGAAAATCGACAATTGGTCCCTGGGTTTGGCTTTTCTTGAGGTTCTAGAATCAAGTACCACTGATCCACCCATGAATAGTCACCAGGGCAGATTTAGCCACAGGAAGAGCAGAAATTATTTCCCTGGGTTTCCCTCAGCAGAACTGAGACAGCCTGGGTAATCAGCTGCTAGCTCTGGCAATATTGCTTATTAGATAACTTTAAAATGTTTATGCTTGAGCCATCTGAAATGTCAGATAAAATATAACAAATATCCTTTTGATTCATATCTATGCTTGTGAGAAAGTAAGGAAAATTCCCAAGTTTCATAATTGAAGGAAGAATTGAAAACCAAATCCAGCGTAGGAAGCCCATGAGTGGATATGGCGGCTGCCTGATGGCAAAAGAAAGTCATTTTCTGAGATCTAAGGTCAAGAGAGAACATTGGAAGCAATAAAGGAGACGTCCTCGGTGGAAAAGGTAAAGTAGAAGAAAAATACCTTAAGGCACAAGGAAGCTTGTCTGTCTTAGCCCGGGCTTATGGGGAGGGAGAATAAATCTTTAACATTAATAACCACAGGCCTGTGCCTCATATCAGTTTGCTGTTCTACCAAAGTATACTACACATGTGGCCTGTGAATCCCAAAGTAAAGTAATTAAAATAAAAATTGGTTCCACGTGGGTGACCTGAGGCATTTGACAGAAACAAACCCAAAATTAAACCAGAGGGACTTGTTTTCAGCATAAGCTACATAAGACACCCACAATAAAGTTCCACTGAAGATGAATTCATGTCGGATTGTTTCCTTGTGTTTTGTGATTTTGGATTGATTATGAGTTCATCTTTAATTAAAGCCAATATATTCTATAAAAGTAGGACTGGACTACCAAGAAATTTCAGATTAAAGAACTATCTGATAAATGTTAGAAAAACAAGTATGTTTCAAATAATTAAAAGCAATAAACAATGCATTTAAAGTGCAATAAAAATATAGACACTATAAAAATGTAAAACAATAAAAATAAAAAATATAGTCATTGATGCTTAAAAATCAATGAATGGTATAGGTTAAAATTAGATTTGGGTAAGAATAAAAGACAAAAATAGATGGTAGCTTAATAAATTATAAGGTTTTTATATAAAATTAGTTTTGTTTCTCATATAAAATTTCAGATTGTGGCTACCTAGGACTGGCATTACAACTCAGGGACAGAGTTTGTCTTCTACATTTTTGTTTGCAACTCCTAGGGAGTGTCAGTTGTTCTTTTGGTTCAATATGCAATTCCAGCCATCAGTACAAATTCCAAGCAGGGAGAGGAAGGAAGGGATGAAAAGGGGAAAGAGTATTGGTCTATCTTTTACAAAAGTATCCTGAAGATACTTCCACTGGCATCATATTAACCAGAACTGAATCATATGCCCATACTTACCTACAAGGGAGCCTGGGGTATTTATTCTGGACAGCTATGGACCCAACTAAAAATGAGGAGTTTTATTAATTTGGAAGGATGGAAGAATAGATATTGGAGTAAACAAGTGGCAAACAATATATTTAAAAGAGCTAAAAAGAGAAATCATGAGCTGGAGGATAGATGTGTTGAATGATTTAAAATGCCATGGTTTCTGGAATAAAATGTGGAAGTCTTACATGTGTAAGAATCCCAGAAAGAGAAGGGCAGGGGGAGAATGAGAAAAATATTTAAAGAGATGTTGGTTCTAAATTTTCAAGAATTAATGAAAGTCATAAATCCTCAGAAATACAATCTCAAGGGAAAATTGTTAAAAAGCACCAGAGAAATGAAACAGATTACAGAAATATTTTATTGTGCTTTGCTTTATTGCACTTTACAGATATTGCATTTTTTTTTACAAATTGAAGGTTTGAGGCAACCCCACATTGAGCAAGGCGCCATTTTTCCAACAGCATTTGTTTACTGTGTGTCTCTGTGTCACATTTTGGTAATTTTCACAATACTTCAAACATTGTTTTATTAGACATAATGCTATTGCATATTTAATAGACTACAGTACTATGTAAGCATAACTTTTCTATATGCACTGAGAAACCAAAAAAAAATCCTGCGACTCACTTTATTGCCGTGGTCCAGAGCCAAATCCGCAATTTCTCCAACGTATGCCTATACCTCCAAAAACAAGGAAAATTAGGCTGACCACACTCTCCTCAACCATTAGTGCCAGAAAACAGTGGGAAAACATCTTCAAAGTGATCGGAGACAATATTTGGCAACCTGAAACTTTACAACCAATTAAAATATCATTCAGGGTGAGGACCAAATTAAGATATATTTAGGTGAAGATTGATTTTACCACTAACAGGTGGTGGCTAAAGGAACTACCAAAGCATTTACTTCAGGAAGAAAGAAATTGAATCCAGAAAGAAAGGATGGCCTGAAGTAGGCAATGGTGGGGATGGGGGTGAGGGAGGGATGAAATGTGGATTAAAAATAAATAATCAAGCCCTGGCTGGTGTAGCTCAATGGATTGAGTGCGGGCTGCGAACCAGGCATTGCAGGTTCGATTCCCAGTCACGGCACATGCCTAGGTTGCAGGCCAGGTCCCCCAGCAAATGCACATTAACGTTTCTCTCTCTCTCCCTCTCTCTCTCTCTCTCTCTCTCTCTATTTCTCCTTCCCTTCCCTCTCTAAAAATAAATAAATAAAATCTTAAAAAAATAAAAATAAATAATCACTGACTATATAAAATAATGATGGCTAACTTGAGAAGGTGTTCAGATGAAACTATAATATTGGTCAGTAATACAATGCAAAGCAATAAACGGCAAGTAGAGTTGAAGTGCTGAAAGTGGTGCTAAGTGTAGAGAGCTGTCTGGCAGATGCAGGACAGAGCTCTGATCGCATGATAGCTAGCTTGCTCAAACCACGTGTAGGCATGGATAAAGATTTCCAACTCTGCTCCCTCTGCCATGACGTGGTAAGTGCCTTGGCTAAATTCTTTACTTCCAAACATCCTGCCCATTTTCTTGTTGAGGAATAGAAGATGATGGTGGTAGAAACGAAAAGGAAAAGGCAACAGGGAGAGCCAGTGGAAAGAACAATGGAATACAGCTTGGCGACTGGTTAGATACAAAATTGTGGGAAAGGAGAGTCAAAGATTTCACTGCAGTTCTCAGTGTAATAGTGACAGTGGCCCCGCCATCTGAAGGCAAAAGAAACTCGTTTGTGTGGTAGTTATGTTTTGTATGAAATGTGTCTGAGATCCCAAATGAAATTATTCCATGAAAATCAGATTTTTTTTTTACTTGTGATTTTCAGGAAATGTCATGGCTGGAGTTAAAGATTTTGGACATCCATGTAACAAAATCACCCAGATTGCATCTTTCTGTCTGAAATCCAACCGAGAACTTAGCACATATTAGGCCCTCAATCAATGTGTGAGAAATGAGTAAATGAGTGTGATTTCTCTGTAAAGAGAGCTAGTCAGGCTAGGGGTTGAACCTAAGTTATGTATAGAATTAGTAATGGAGCTAGGAAAGAAAATAGCAGAAAAGAAATTATAAAAGAAAAACTCCAAAGGACCAGAACCCACTGAGGGTAGTGAGGTGTCACAAAGGGAGGGGCAGAAGCTGATCGACAGTGGGCAGTGCTGTACGGAGAGTTGGGATCCTGGAGACTGAAGCACGACCGTTGGCCGCAGCACTGGAGAGATGACTTGGTGACTCTGGACCGAGATCTACAGGCATAATGGTCGACAGGATAAGCGTTATTCGGAGGGATTAAGGAAGATTTAAATAAAAGATAAAACAATGAATGGCACTCTTTGAAATTAAGAGAAGTCACTAAGAAAATAAGATAGGTGAACATAATAGGTAGAGATGAAGTTAATGCCTCCATTTTTAAGCTAAGGTAACTTTAGTATAATTGAAAACTTAGGAGGGAGACCTAACAAGCCCCCAAATGTCATGGCTCCCCATGTCTCCAGGATGAAGTTCCAGGAGCTGTGGGTAGTTGTCAGGGCCCTGCCTTATCTCGTCCCTGACCAGCTGTATAATCTCACCTGCCTTGGCTTCCTGGAGTGCCTGCCCTGCAAAAATGTCTGTTGCAAAACACACGCTCACCTCTCTGACCTTTGCACTTGGCCTGTTTGCTTTAATGTAAATATTTCTTCCTACCTTCTCATCCTGGCCAACTCCTAGGCATCCTTAAGGAATAAGTTCAGACAATACCTTTTGCCTCAGCTGGATGAGCAGTGCCCTCTCTGTGGAGCTGACTTCGCTTGCTGACTTCAAGCATTTATTACATTACACTTACTATGACACTGGACTCTCCCTCTAAACTTCTGGAGAAGAGTTACTTGCTTGGATCATATCATATACTAAGTGACTGATACATTTTCAATTAGTGAAAAGTTGCAGTTGTAAATGAACAGAAAATCACCAAGGGGAGGGGAGATAGAGGATGGAAGTTAATTCCTGACCTCCACATACAGGTAATCACACTTTGTACACATAGAAAATGACCTTTGAACACTGAGGTTTTCAAACATGCCAAGCTGATGGAGTTACATTATTGGCAAGTAAATGAGTATCTTTTTAAGAATGAGACACAGCATTAAATGAGATGTTAGAAGCCATAGCTCTTGCCCTTATGAAATGTCAGGACGAGAAGAGGAGATACTTGCTTTTCCAGGGTGGACACGTTCTGAGGCAAGCTGATGTTTTTCAGATTTAGCAGGGCCAGCTCACCCCGAGCTGCTTCAGAGTCACTCACAAAAGAGAGGATGTTGTCCTTACTCACTATGAATGCCAGTTTTCCTGTTCGACCTGTTCTACCCAGTTAAAATGAAACTGCTATCCTGCCAGATGCAATCTCCTACTATAACTGTTAGATAGTTTAAAGAAACCAAGGTGGATCACGCAAGGGGAAGGAAGACCCTGTGTGACTAACCTGATTTGCACGACCTCATTTAGCTCTTGGTCGTACAGCTCTGCACAATCCTATTTCTCTGCCACCTGAATTTTTAGGAACTGAAACCCTAAAATAGCCTTATCTAGTCCCAATCATTGGGTAATTTCTCTAACGTCATCATCTTTGCCCTCTTCATGTGGAACTCAGCTTCCTCCTGTTTGATTTATTCCTCAACTTAACTCTTGACTTTCTGTTTTGCCCATTCATTCACCCAACACATATTTATTGAGTGCCTTCAATGTCCCAGTCTCTGTTCTTCACACTGAGGTTACTGCTGTGAGCAAACACAGACCATGTCTGTCAATAACTTTCACGGACTTGGTGGGACAATATTCAGCCCCCAAAACTTGACTCTTGCCTCTGTATGACTTATTACTATGTTTTATCTAAATTTTCAAGGATCAGGGTCTGGAGTTTCAGCCCCACACCCTATCTCATGGTTGTGTCTTGCCATCATTTCAAACTCCACATGTCCAGAGCTGAACTTACCCTCTTCTTGTCCACACCAGTTTTTCCTCTGACATCTCTGCTTTGTTAGTGGTATCATCCTTTTCCAGTCACCAGGCACAAGCCTCAGAAACACCCAGTTGTTTCCTCTTCCTCAGTTCCAATACACCCAGTTCTGTCTAATCTTCTTCCTTCTGAACAAATGCTTTTCATGTCTGTCATTTCCTTTCCTTACCCACTGCTAAGTCCTGAGTTTAGAGTCTCATTTCAAGCCTAGACCATTGTGCTTTCTCAGAGTGATGCATTGTATTCTCTCCATTTGCTCCTTTCTCTAGAGCAAGCAGTGGTCCCAACCTTTTTGGCACCAGGCACCGGTTTCATGGAAGACAATTTTCTACGGAAAGGGTGGGGGAAGGTGGCATTAATGCAAGGGATGAGGAGCAGGATGAAGCTTCGCTCGCTCACCGGCTGCTCACCTCCTGCTGTGCTGCCCAGGTCCTAACAGGCCATGGACCGGTACCAGTCCATGACCCAGGGGCTTGGGATCCCTGCTCTAGAGCATCCTAATCATTGCTGCCTAATTAACCTCAGCGTCATCTAAAAGAGTACCACAGGTGTTATGCAGACCAACTTCTATCTTTCTAAAGAACTCCTTTCAAAACCATTTCTACCACCACACTCCACAAACATGATACAGTTTTAGCTCCTTGGATTGGCTCTCAAAACCACCCATAGCCGGGCCTCACCTCTCCACCTTTGAGGACAGTTGCTCTGCACCACTGCCTCCCCCTTGGGAATCCTTTTTTGTTCCTCTGTCTAAGCTTGAAACTTCTTCCCTTCTCCCCAGAAATACATACTATAACTCAGGGTTCAGAGCAGGGGTTTTAGAATCAGACACACCCAGTTCAAAACCCTGCTCTACCCATTACAAGTTGTGAAAACTTGGGCCCAGATAGCTTTAAGTCTCAGGTTTCTTATTTTTCAAAAATGTGGGGAAAAGACAACCTTGTGGGAGTGTTGTGAGGATTGAGTGAAATTATGCCCAGTTCTTAATATATGATGGATCTCACTATCAAATCTGTGCTCCAAGCAGCTGGAATACCAAGCAACTTCCCTAGGAGAGGAAACCTCTAATGGGCCCAAAGTAACGAGCGCATCTTAAACATCTTCAGCCTCAAGCTTCCATCCAGGCAGGAGCCCTGCAACCATGTGCTTTTCTGCTCTGCACAATGGTTCCCATCTTGTCTGTTCACTGCTTCCTCAGAGAGGACTTCCCTGGTACTCACCTAAAATCTCCATACACCTTCACCTAATCTCTATACCCCTGCCTTCTTTATTGTCATCAGCACTTTTCACAGTGTGACACAATCTTTGCTGCTCACTTTCCTGTCTGCCTGCACTCCCGAAGGTGAGGTCCACTCGGGCAGGGTCTTGGTGTCATTTCTCACTCTGTCTCAGCAGCAGCAGCAGCGTCTGATGGCGCTGAGTAAGTGCACAGCTGAATGAATCTCCACCTCTCTGGGGTCTCCACCCTTGAAACCCAGCTTAGATCCCTCTTTCCGTGAAGTCTTCTGAATAACGCAGCCCAAAGTTACGTGCCCTCGTTTGAAGTCCTGTAACAAATCATCTAAATTTCAGATGAATCCCTATAGCCATTGTCTCTGCCATGTTCTTGTATTTCTTGTACGTGTATGTTTTTGCATGTACTTGTATGCATGGTATGTATTTGTATGTGATCTTATTTCTTATATGTGATGTTATCATCCTTACCTTGTATGATCATTTACCATGTTTTCCAAATCAGACTATAAACTCCTTGAGGTGAAGAAGCACTTTTGTGCATCTCCCAGAATTCTTTAGTACAATACTTTACATGTGCTGTACTAACAAATACGTATTTATTTATTGACTTCTAATGTGTGCCTGGCACTGTTATAGGTGCTAGGGTTGCGATGATGAATACAGCATTCTCCCTAAATAATTAATCAGGTGACGTTCCTGAATTATCTCAGTGTACAGATTAGGAAGAGGTGGCTCTTGGCTCTCCTGGAAGGCTTTAGAAGGCCTGGTCTAATCAGAGAAGTCACTGCTTGCCTGGACAACCTCAGGTTGGTCACTTAATCTGTCAGAGCCTCTCTCGATCTGTTAAACACAGACGATAATACTTATCTTACAAAATTATAAAAGAAATATGTGAAAACACCTTATTAACTGCTGAGTTCTATATAAATATCAGTTGTTACTATTACCACTATAATAACATAATTTAAGCTGAAACTGGAGCCATTGGGAGTAAAATACATTCACCATTACTGTCACTGTCTCATTACCAATACTGTCTTATCACCCAATGATAATAGTACACCTTATTCTGCCTGTCACAGTGAGTGTGTGGGGTGGCACTGCACAACTCCACTCAGCCTCAGCATCCTGAGGGCCGACGGATGCCACCCAAAGGGCTCACTGCCATGCATGTAGTGCACCTGCTCTTGGACATGAGGACAGGCTGTGGAACAACAAGCAGAGAGCCCATCCAAAGTAGCTTTCTAGGTTTCTATAACAAAACTGTTCTTAGGATGTCCCAATCTCTCTCATCAACGCCACCCCTCTGCAGTGGCCTGCTGTAGGTCAAGGATACACCAGCCTGGCAGTACCACCACCCACAGTCAGCCATTTGATCGATATCAATGTGCCTCTTGTACAAGGGTGTGTATGAGACGCATGTGCTTCTCATCTTTCTCTCCCAAATTCAGGCCTCAGCTTCCTGCTTAAGGGTCATGCCCATCCCTCAGGCTGGGGTTCCAAGCTGTTGTGAGTCAAGCAGTGCTCCATTCCTGCCTCCCCTGCCACCACATCCTGGGGCCTGTTGCTTCAACACACATCACTTGTGGGAGAGGCGGGTCCACAGGTGATATCATCTGTGTGTAAACAGTTTCCACAAATCACCTCCCACTGGGAATCAGAGAACCTCAGAGATGGAAGAGAGGGCCCCTCCCACCCAGAGCAGGACAACTCTTCAGAGCATCCCTGACAGGGGTCATTTTGCCTCAACTTTAAATACCCTGGATGAATCAATGGAGCTTTTCTGACCTCACCCTTGAGCAAATACCTTTTGTTGGGTGGATGTCATGACAGAAGGTGCCAGTCACTGGGTCACTGATGTAACAGTAGGCAAAGAAGCCACGCTTCAATTTTCTATGAGCCTGGGTGTGTCTGCAGAGTCCTGAGTGTCCCTTCCCCTGGGTAGCATGATTCCTAAGCAGTAGACCACGACACTTTAAGTCTGAAAACATGGACTTGGGAACCAGACCTCAATTCGAATCTTATCTCCTCTCTTGCCATCTGGGGGCCTCGGACATACACTAGCTATAAGACTCTGGCCAACTCTCTGAAACCATCAGAACCTGTTTCCTCACATACGAAAAATAAGGAAATTCATCTCTATTTTGTGATTATTGTGAGGATTAAATGAGATAATATATGTAAAGTGCTTAACCTTGTGCCTGGAACAAAGTAAGTGCTCAGTAAATAGTAGCTATTGTTACTATTGTTGCCACAGTTATTATTGTCTCTTGCTTTCCTTGTGAATGAGCAGATATCACTGCAGCGGACATGGTTCTTCCTGTTTCCTCTTTCCTGATTTATGACCACAGGTCTGGGTTTCTGACCCACTCAGGATGACTCCCCCAACACCATCACAACCACCACCTCTAGAGAATGGCATTCCCATGTTTCTGAGTGTGGCACATTGCACCCCACAAAGCCCTGGAAGCCCATGGCTCCTGCTTAGGCCTCAACCGCCAGGATGAGACCTGGAGAGGGCACCTCCCAGCCTCCTGGAAGACTCAACTTGGAAAAGTTTCCTTACTCAGCAAGTGATCCTCTGTAGGAAAAAAAAAAAAAAAAGGCCAAGTGTTGCAGAGCCAAAACTTTGCCACACAGCAGCCACCTGGGTCTGGTGGACAGGAAGGTTTGTAAGACTCTGGAAGGTTTTTTGGGGAGGCCAAGCATAGCAGTGAGGAGCATAAGCTCTGGAATCAGCATCAATATTCTCCAGCACACGTCACCTGGGTGACTTTGAGCAAGTTACACAGCCCCCGTTTCTCTTCTGTAAAATGGAAATGTGAGCACCTGCCTCACTGAGCCATTGAGAATTAAATGACGTGATGCATAGCACATCAAGTCCTTAGACCACTGCCTGACTCCATGTGTGATTTCTCCTATCATAATGAACCAGAGATCCTCTCTTGTTTCCGCATGAATTTTAGTTTTCTCCTCTCACAAATATGTCAAGCCAAGACTGAGTAGTGGATGGGTTAACAGAACACGACGATAAATACACAAATGAAAGAACGTCTAGGAATAGTTTTGTTCTCAGGAGGTAATTTTATTATGACGTCTTTAAGACAATCAAATCAATAGGCAGTTATTGAGCACCTACTGTGTGCAAGCCTAGACAAACAGTAGAGTGCAGTGTCCATGCAGACCGTAGAGTCCACCATGGCTCTCAGGTTCCCAGGGAGAAATCATATGTGGTCAGAGAGTTATGTGGAGCTGAGAACAGGGTGGATTTCTGGACTTCTAAGTGCAGTTAGCTTGATAGAAGGGAGTGCGCAAACTCGGAGGCACAGACCGGAACAGGAGCTTAGTGATGGGAGGTGGACCGAGCGGTAGCAGCAGGACACGGCGGGACGCTCTCTGGGTGGCTGGTGGCTCTCGCAGAGTTCTTCTCGGAGTGGCCTCAGCAGCTGCCGCAGCAGCCGGCGCTCTGGGTGTTGCTGGAGCACTGAGACCTCCGGCTGCCACCTCCGCAGCACCCACACCCGCTCCTCCGCTGCCGGCGACGCCTCCTCGGAAAGCAGCAGCACCCGGTGGAGGTCGTGCCGCAGCACCCGCAGTCTCCGCAGCCGCCGCAGCCGCCGCAGCAGCCGTTGTCACCGCAGCCACTGCAGCAGGTGGATGAGGCGGCGGGGGTCACCGAGGGCGCCGGGGCGGGGCACGCCGCGGGGCCCTGGGAAGACCCCTTGGAAAAGCCTTTGGCGGAAACCGCGCTCTGCTGGGAGGACATCGCGGAGCTGTAACGGTGAACCTGCAAGAAAAGCAGCGTTTCACACGCGAGCAGACTTTTTTATTTCCAACAGTGGAACTCGAGTCTTTGAGATTTGACTTTGGTATAAAGGAGAAAAGAGTAAGAGCAAAGGAACAAACCCCAAGCAGGTGTTCAATGAGTAAAACGTGCATAGAGCAGGAAACAGTCTGCGCGAAGAGGGGACGGTTTTCCGTTTTCTGGGATCAGATGAGGACCCCCCCAAAGTTATCCACGGTGGAAAATAAACAGGATATCCAGGCAATTTATCTGCACGACCCATTCCAAAATCTTCTCCTGGCTGTTTTCACCTCCCCCATCTCACTGTGGGCAGAGACCTTCAAGTGATGTTCGTATAGTTATTAGCATTGTATAAACACCTCATCAGTTAAAAAATAGCCAAGTCAGACCTGCATCCCTAATGCGGGTCTAAAGAATCCACAAAGGCCAGAGGCATGTCCTTCCTGGACATGCTTTCCCCCATGCCGCTCATTCCCCACAACCACAGGAAAACAAGAGTGGTGCTGAATTTGGAAATGCATCCCCGTCCAGGGAGCCAAAGACCTGAGCTGAAGTCACATCTCTGCTAAAGACTTGCCGTGAAACCTTGCAAATATCACATACACACACACGCCCCCGTCTGGCCTCCTTGTCTCCACTGGTGCCATGAGAGGTTGGCTCACTTGAAGCTTACAGAACTTTCCAGGGCTTTCCTTCCACATCTACCTGCTGGCTGTATTCTGCCTTCAGCTTTTCCCAACCTTCTCCCCAGGCCCTGTTTAAAGACTTACCAGACCTTGACTCCACTGGATGGCACTCAGTTCTCCAACTGGGATGCGTCCCCTGCTAGGCTGTGGACTGAGGAGTGTCTAGCCAGAGAACCTTTTATAAGGTTTCAATGGTTGTTGGTTCTTGGGAGGGGCCCATTTCCCAATAGGCATGCTCAGCTGACACTCACATCCCAGAGACATTTGTCACTGTAGGTGGTACACGTGGCTGCTCAAGTCACTGCCTAGAAGTGTGAGGATTGCTATGGCATGTTTACTTTCCAAACACAACACCGTTCATAGCTGGGAGGTCTGTGTGGGCGAAGACAAAGAATGGGGGCTCAAGTGAGGAGAGGTCTGGAGCCCTTTCTTAGGACCTATTCTCCACTGCACATGTGCGCACCACACACATGCTCCATTACCCTGCTCACACTTCATCCCTGTGCAGTCACCTCTAGCAGGCAGCTCATTCACTTGTTATCTTGGTTTGCGTCTGTCTGGTTCTTGGTCCTTGGCTCCTCAAGTCTGGCTACAAGCTATGTGAAAAGCCTGCTGGGCTTCATCCAGATGCTTCCAGATTGGACTGAGTGAAGACAATGGTCAGGATGTGTCTATGGGGAATCTCAGTGGTGATTTCTCTGTCACTGGAGACAGGAGGAAAAATCCAGGCAGTTACAGATTCATTGAGGCCAAAAAAGCTCTGAATATAGTCATGTTACCATATTCTCAATAGCCCTGGTGGGCCTAAGAGAAAAATGTGTGCAGGATGCTTACCCGGTTGCAATACCAAGTCAGCCAGGAGGGGACTCTATTCCCTACCCCATCCCCAAACTCCCTTTGATGATAAGTGCTCCCTGGGGCCATTGTCCAATGGAAAGGGGGAGGAAGGAAGGAAGGAAGGGAGGGAGGGAGGGAGGGAGGGAGGGAGGGAGGGAGGGAGGGAAGAAGGAATATTTCCAAAGGTTCAAAATGTCCACGAACATGGTGTTTTAGAATAACTAATTTTGAAGAATTAGGAAATAATTTGCAGGTCAGTGGCTTCAGAACTGCTTCTTAATCAATGAAACTGCTCACAACCATGAATGTGAGATTGAAAGAAATCTAAGACTAAGAATTCAAGAGTTGATGCTGAGACATAGATTTAGGGGTGAGTGACCTGGGAGTGGCATGAGGGAACAGACAAGGAAAGGTAAGTCACAAAAGATATGCTTCATTTAACATAGCTTTAGAGCCTGATTAACAGGCTGCATGTACCTAGCATCACCTGTTGGTGAGTCCAGGTGAGACAGTCCAAGAGGTGAGGTCAGTATTAGAAAAGAAGGAAATCATGGAGTAACAAGATAGAGACGGGATCTCCTCTGGGAAATGATTTGGGCAAATACATACTCATTAAGGGACTTGCTATGATCTCATATACTAACTTACTTTACCTATTACAGTTAACTTTTATCAAAGAAAGGGCTAGTTGTTCTTGTTTATTATAAAAGGCTGATTCAGAATTATCATTTCTATTGCAAGCATTCTGAATATTTCCTGAAGGAATCGGCCTATTCCGAAAGGAAATAGAAAACCCGATACAGTCACCAAAGTGCCCTTGCTCCCAGCCTCCACCCTACCACATATTCACACCCCAGCTGCATGGAGGAGGGCGTCCTCCTGAGTCCTCTACTCAGACTCAACTCAGACTTTCTGGATCCAGGGGAAATGGGCGCAGACATTTCATCCCTACCTCCCAGACTCACACCCCCAGAAACTAACCCCATCTGGCCTCTCTAGTCAACTGATAGAAGCACCCGAGATTTTAATTTTAAAAGTAAGGGGTGTCCATTCATTGGAGCCCAGAATGAGCACCATAGGAGATCTTATTCCCCATAACTATCAGATACATTTTAAAACATTTAAATGCCTGAAGGAAATGAAAATGAAAATGAAAATTCCTTCAGGCATGGAAATGATACATTTCCATGCCTGAAGGAAAATTCCCCAAAGTATGTCCTCTCACCACGACCTTCCTGGGCATCACTGTTCTCTCTGAAAGCCTGCTCTCCACTCTCCTCATGGAAGGCTTGTGGCAGGGAAATGGT
Organism: Tonatia bakeri; assembly: GCA_004024845.1. Taxonomy (NCBI): domain Eukaryota; kingdom Metazoa; phylum Chordata; class Mammalia; order Chiroptera; family Phyllostomidae; genus Tonatia; species Tonatia bakeri. The sequence continues at coordinate 38,645 of PVIA01007654.1, read as the reverse complement.
CTCAGACATGGCTCTTTCCTTCAAGCTTAGTTTCCAGAGATCAAAGTAGCTTCAGTGCAAAAATCTGCTTCTCAAACCGATTTCCAAAGTGTTTACTTGCACGTAAAAGAAGGGAAGGGGAGATGGCTGGATGCAGAGGGTCGGGAGTGGGAGAGGCGAATAAAAGATAAGCAGGAGGCAGTGACATCAGGAATAATGAGCTTTATTGTTACAGAGAAAACAGCTTCATGACTGAACTCCAACACCAAGTCCTCCAAAGAACTATGTCCAAGAGGAGAATCAATCCAGTGAATATCTGAGGTTAGACCTCACAGGGGAGTGAACATGGGCAGGAAGGAGAGGGAAACTCAAAGCATTTCAGAAGCCTTATTCATGGAGAACAAGGGGAAGAGAAGTCTGAGGCTGGGCAGTCATCAGCACTTTGGCTCCTCCAGTGCGGCTTTCATTGTTCCTCATGGCCCAAGTCAGCAGCAGCCAGGGCCCTCGGAGCTGTGGCAGCAGTTGGAGCCCCAGAATGGTGGCCATTGACACAGCAGTCAGAGTGGTGGTGTCAGCGTTGAAGAGATCAGCGGAGCTTGTGGTGACTCAGGCAGCAGCCGCCACCCCCATAGCTGCAACAGTCACTGTCCCCTAAGCTACAGCAGCCTCCAGAGCTGGGGACACAGTAGGAAGAGACTGGAGGTGGGCAGGGGGCTGGACACTTAGTAGGACACTTGGGTGGGCATTTTGGAGTGAGGCACTTGGATGGACATTTGGGGGAACACTGGGAGGGGACTGGCATCGCTACTGGCTTTGCTGGCAGAACATCTCAGCAGAAGCTGAATGCAGCTGAAAGAAAATACAGGAATTTTAAGTTTAATTAGCACAAGATAACTCCCTTATGCTTAAAATTGAACTTCAAGTTCACATAATTTCATCTCTATAGGGATCAGATTTTTAAAACCCAATCTCCCCAAATCAGTTACAAGAAACATAAAAAAGTTTTCAACCCAGAAACTCCATGATTTCAAAGGAATCCCTTGCAACTTCAAGACACCGATACCTCCTTCCTTCCCCCGACCTCCCACCCTCCCCTTCTGGCAGAACCCTCCAAATGTCCCTCCTTGCGTTTCTTCAATATTGTCCTCTACCCAGGGCTTCTCTCTGCCCAAAATATCAGCACCAAGAGTCCCTCTTGGTCCTCGAAATGCATTTTATCTGGTTCAGGTATTAGAGCAGATTACTCAATAGGCAAGTGGACTGAGGTGCTGTCAGAACTTCTGCCTTTTATATGGAGTCAGCTCTGTGACCTGGCATCAGGTGGCACAGACCAGCATAGGATGCTGACAGCATCTCTACAAGGGGCACAGGTGACTACCCTTCTCTCACATGCAAAGGACCCAATTCTTCCCTGCATAAGGATGTGAAGTATTAACCCACAGGAATATCCCCTGAGAATTGCAGGCCTCTAGGATGGTGATGGTGCCTAGCAGATTACCCACAACACCTGTCAGTCTCACATGTGGCTCTGCTATGCTCCCTGTTTCCTGAGCTGGGACAGTGGGGTTCTAGACCTCTGGGACTGAGAGAAGGTCTCTGCTCCTAGTATAGGAAATGGAGGGGAAAATTCCCAAGATGAAAACTAAATAACCCTTTTAAGAATAAGGATTGAACTACAAAATAAAGTCCCAGGCACAAGCCAATGATGTAATGTGACTTTTTCATTCTCGGTGATGCCATAACCTAGACTAAGAATGCTTGATATCTCAAGGATGTTAGTTTAGGCAGGTCTAATGTAGATGTTGGGGGTGGTTAGACTTCTCTCCTTACCTGACCTTGACCCACCAAAAGAACTCAGAAATAGCACTTATTGAGCACTAACAATCCCTTTGAAAGGGCAGAAGAGGTCTAGGAATGGCTTCTCTTTCCGCATGTGGTCCTGAAGAAGGCACCTTTGGTCAGCCCGAGGTCAGGTGGCAGGGACTAGGTGTATACCGAGGGTGGAAGAGGAGAATGAGACTCATATGGAAGTGGCCAGAAGTGAGGCATCAGTTCTGATCATCCCTACGAGGAGAGTATCCAGCCTGAGAAGATCCTTTTTGTATAAATGACCTTCAGGTGGAGGTGTGAACATACTTTTTGCAAGCCCATGATTGAATGAAGCCAAAGCTTTTTTTCCCCTCCTACAAACAATATTCTGAGGGCAAGTTATAAGTCATCAAAATCTATTTAGCTGTGAAGTTACCCAAAATATGGCATGTTCACTATGAAAGCCACAGTGGGAAGAAATAAGACAGGAGGAAATGTACAGCACAGCACTTCTGAGCTGAGCAAATGGGCTGTGATGAGAGGCATGTGGCCACATTACAGCACAGCTTCTGGAGAGAGACTTCAGCGTCCGTTTCCAGCCTTGCAAATTCTGGCAGATTACTTAATTTTCACTACAGAAGGAGCTAATAATAATTCCTACTCACTAAATAAGAATATATAGATGAAGTTCTTTGAATCATGCCTGGGATTCTTAGTTTAAAATGCTAGTTTGAAAAAATCTATTGATTAATGGATACTCTTCTATGTCCATTAGAAAATATCTCTCAAATTTCAAATTAGTGATCTGCCAATTTTTGAAACCCAAATTATTTTTTGCAACATCAGAACTCAGCCTTAATGTTTTCTTACACAAAAATAGTAAGATACTTACTTGATGTGCCACTGAGGGATGAGATTATAAAAAAGTATAATGGTTATGGAAAAAATACCAAAAACAGGAAGGATTTAAAATTCACTTATAATCACACCACAAAGTGTACTTAATACTTTGATATTTTCTTTCCAGTCTATTTTTTACTTTTTTCAGTTTTTTTTTTACTGTGTATGTTTTCTTTGTAATAATTGGTGTTGTTTTGACTTTACATAGTTTTTATCAAGGTACTTGCGTAAGAATTTATCTTACTAACTTTTCAGTTAACATTTTGATACAAACATTTCGATACAAACATTTCCTGTGTTGTTATTCATTCTTTTGTAAGCGTTATCTTTGGCAGCCATAGAACATTTCATGGAGGACAGGAGCATAAGTTCTAGGAGCAGTCTCTGAGTTTAAATTCCAGTCTCCACTTACCAGCCATGTGCCCTTGGCCAAGTGACATGAGCTTTCTGTCTCATTGTCCCCATCTGTGATATGGGGAAAGCAATAGTGTTTATCTCATAGGAACATTTACAGACTACATGAGCTAACATCCATAAAGCTCTAGGAATAGTGCCTGACACATAGTAAGCACTCAAGGAATGTTAAAAATGAAATCTGACGTGCCATTTCTAAATCTCAACATAAGAAGGTGGGTGGGCTTAAGTAAAGACCATCAGGTAAGAAGGCAGGGAGGCCGCTTTGGCTGCTAGAGCTTTAAGAATCAGGGAATCTCTCTCTTCCTCCTCCTTGCTGAGAAATATGAGAAAGGATCCATAACTCGGGCTCTGAATTTCTGGGATGGGGAAGCTCAATAAGGAACTGAGGAATTAAAGGAGTTACCCATTTAATATGTGGGTGTGACACATTGTAAAAGGAACAATGTCAATCCCCTTTCACTTGTAATGCTTTGGGTCCATGGCCACCTAGCCGACACACAGTAAGATCTTTGAGAGCAGAAACCCTGAAGGGATCCAGTCTAGTGCTTTCTAGGTGGTAGACACTCAATTTTCATTTTCTCATGTAGTTGAATTTGTTATTCAGTAAGGGGGATGGGTACCTCAAATAAACCTGAACTCATATTTTTATTAAAAAATTCCAGTCATTTCATGTAATGATAGAATACACTTGGAAAGGACCTTGGCCATCACTCAGAGATAGTGATTCTCCTCCCAAGTGACACCTGGTCATTCACATTCTCCACAAGTTGACTGGCTGGTTCTAATGTGCAGCGGGGTTGATAATCGCTGATATAGACCTGCCCCTTATCCTGCAGATGAGAAGACTGAGGCTCAAAGATGGAGAGGGGCTTGTCCTGGTCACACAGGGAGTCAGAGGCAGAGCCAGAATTCAAATCCTGATATCACGGAACCCTATCTCTTAAACATCTTATTTCTTCTTGTGATCTTTTCCCATCAAGCTTTAGTTTATATAATTGGCTTATTAAACACGGCTATTGAAGTTGGAGTAGAAACAGTAATAAACACGGTGAGTCACTGAGTGAATCGCATGTTTACAAAAGTTAGACGTCATCCTTCCTGCTACTGTTCTGCTCTAAGTAACCAGGAATCGAGAATCTGTGTCTGAAAGACAGAGTCTGGCATCACCCGGGTTGGGCTAGCTGGCGAGCCCCAAGAATCCTCCTCAGGGTGGCACTCCTTGATGACGGTCCCTTGATCCAGTCCAGCTTTGTCCAGGCCCCTGAGTTTATCAGTTCTGGATGTGCTGAATCACTGTAGCTAACTCACAAGACCTGATGACATCAATCCACAAAGAGAAACATGAGCATCAAATGTTGGCCTAATGACCACATTTTCTTCCTATAAGAAACTCCTCAAAGAGGTCAAATCATAATCTGCAGGTGCTGGGTGAGGTGGGATGCATAATGACCTCAGGTTCTGGTGGGTGCAAATCTACATGTTCTCATCAGGTCATCTGAACCCTCTAGCCCTGGACAGATTTGGGTGATCCTGAAACATCTGCCTCCCCACCACAACCGCCCTTCCTCTGTGTTCCTTTGCAGGTCACACCTCCCACTGTCTGACCCTGGCCTTGGAACCATCTCTATAGGGGAACTTTGCTGAGTACTGCTCTTTTCATCGCATGCCGATTTGGGGATTTACCATTGGAAAGGTAATTTTATTATTTAGTTGCCATATTTTTACTCTACTCTGTTGCCCTGATAAACACTGTCACAGACAAAATAATACCTCTCTCCCTAAAGATGGCCACACCTCAACCCCCAGAACCTATGACTGTGTTGGCTTAGACAGCGAAAAGGACTTTGAGGGGTGATTAGGTTAAGGGTTTCGAGATGGGAAAATGGTCTTGTATCATCCAGGTGGATCAACGGAGGCAAGAGGGTCAATGTCAGAGAGAAGAGATGTGACAACAGAAACATGAGCTGCAGTGGTGCATTTTAAACAAGGCCAGGAGCTAAGTAATTCAAGCAGCCTCTAGAGGCTGGAAACAGCAAGAAATGGGTTCTCTCCGCAGCCTCCAGAAGGAGCCCAGCGCTGCCAACACCTTGATGTTATCCTCGTACGTCCCATGTTGGGCTTCCGACCTACAGAGATGTAAGGGAGTAAATGTGTGTTGTTTTGTCACAAAGTTTATGGCAATTTGTTGCAGCAGCAATGGGAAACTATTACATATACACCTAGATTTTTAAAATAGCTTTGAATTTCATCATGTGGTTAAATTACTGAAAATGAGATCAAATTTATTAAAATTATTCACATTGTTGTTTGGGGTTAAAGGCTCACATTTCTGAGTTTGACAGGACATCTTCAGCCAAGGGGAAGCTCCGTGAAAGCACATCAGAGAAAATTCACGAAGACAAACAAAGATGCTGTCTGGGTTTATGTCCCAGCTCTGCCACTTACTAGTTGTGTGACATCTCTGAACCTCATCTGTAAAATGGCGGTTGATACAGTACCCACATCATAGGGCCGTATAAGGGATTCATTGAGAAAATGCCCATAAAACCCTTGGCCCGGGACCTGATACATAGTGGGCACTCAGTAAATGTTGGCTCTTCCTATTCTTGTCTCCATCAGTAGTGATCAGTGGAGACCCAGAGGGGTCAGGATTGTTACTAGGACATTGCCAGGCCCCTCCTCCAGCCTCACAGCTCCCAGCTTCCTGTGTTCTGAATCGAGGCTTGACAAAGTCCATACAGTAGGATGGATATATTGCCACCACTTCAGACCTGTTTTAATTGTTAAGACACTATTTGTACCTTTTCTCATGGAAAAGTGCGTTAGGGGTTGTGCCTCTCATTCTTTTCCCTATGGAGAGCATTTTAGTATTTATAACATATTTTTATATTTATGCATTTTATTTTAATCTTCATAACAATCTTATTGGTTAAAATAGAGGGTTATTGGCCCTGTGAGTCAAAGAGAAAAATCAGTGCTCAGAGAGGTCAAGCTATTTGTCTATGGTAGCACAGATTAGAGAAGGCACTGTTACCATCAGTGTTTAACGAATTCTTAATTAAGGAGAGCAAAAGGAATTGGACATTGAGTTTAATAAACTGGGGAACACGAACCTGCTTGCTTAGCCGGGAAGATACAGCTTCACACCCCAGGGGAGCACAGCATTTCTCCACCAAGGGGATTGATTCACACTCCTCCCTTCCCCGCTCCAGTACAGATTGCCGTGGGGCACCAGGGGAGGTGCTTTACCAAAGGCGCCTGTCAATCCTCCTAGGCGGCGAACCTATCAAAAGCCCACAAAAGCTTGGGGAGTTGATTAGTTCTTTGGAAACAGCACCTTGTCCATTCCAAACCCAAATTCCTGCTTATAACCCCAGGGGAACAAAGAAACGCACTCTCTCTCTCATTAACCCACATTTGGCCCATGTGTTCACACATTCTCTCTCACCCAGAAGCACCCAACTATATGGGTCTAGCAGCTACCAGAGCTCACAGCAGATGGCATGGGATTCAAAGGACTGAGCTTTAACATGAAGCAGGAACTCAAGGCACTAGCTTTTGCATTGGCCTTGCTAACTAAGGACACAGTTGGGCTTTTCCATGGGCGGGGGCGGGGGCATGGAGGGAGATGGGAATTGGAAACCCAGAGTGAAGCTTCCATTTCTACTCGAATTAACCATGTCGCACCGCAATCTCCTATGTGTGGGTTCTTAGAATACTTTTCTCATGATCCCATGGAAAAGCTTAATTTCCACCCAGAACATTACCAGGCTTCAACTCAAGAAATATAGGCAGTAAATCGTATGCTTGTTCCTCAAATCACAATGCTTGTTAGCCCAATCCCTATGAATCCTGTCAAAGAAGTGAAGGACAGACCACAAGTCCCAAGGGATCAGAATATGAAAACAGTGTTAGGAAAGCTGGGAAACTGCAGCATAAAAGTGAAATGGGGTCTCTATCTCACACCAATCACAAAAATCCTCAGAATGGCTGGCTGGCGTAGCTCAGTGGATTGAGCACAGGCTTCGAACCAAAGCATCACAGGTTCGATTCCCAGTCAGGGCACATGTCTGGGTTGCAGGCCATGGCCCCTGGCAACTGCACATTGATGTTTCTCTCTCTCTTTCTCCCTCCCTTCCCTCTCTAAAAATAAATAAATAAAATCTAAAAAAAATTCTCAAAATGGATTAAAGACTTAAACATAAGACCTGATACCATACAAATTCTGGAAGAAAGCATAGGCAAAAAGCTCTTTGACATTGGTTTTGGCAATGATTTATTTGGGTATGACACAAAAATCACAAACAACAAAAGCAAAATTTAACAAGTAGAACTAAATCGAATTAAAAACTTCTGCACAGCAAAAGAAATAATCAGGAAAATGGAAAGATAACTTATGAAATGAGAGAAAGTACTTGCAAAAACATATATTGGTTAATGGAATAAATATATGTGTATATATGTATATATACATACATATATATATATCATACAACTCGAAAACAAAAACATCTAATTAAAAAAATGGACAGGGTAACTGAACAATTTTCCCAAGAATAGATTCAAATGGCCAACAACTGCATGAAAAGATGTTCAACATCATTAATCATCAGGGAAATATAAAACTACGAGGAGATATCGCCTCAAACCTGCCAGAATGGCTGTTATCAAGGAAACAAGTAATGACAAGCATTGGCAAAGACATGGAGGAAATGGGCGCCATCAGTGGGAATATAAATTGCTGCAGCCAATATGGAAAACAATGTGGAGGTTCCTCAAAGAATTAAAAATAAAATTACATATGACCCAACAATCCCACTTCTGGGTCTATATCTGAAGAAAATAAAAACAGGATATCGAAGAGATATTTGCACTGCCATGCCAACTGAAGCATTATTCACAATACCAAGATACACAAACAACCCAAGTGTCCATCAAAATGAATGATGTAGTATACACAAATATACAGCAACATAGATGAATCCAGAGGGCATTATGCTAAGTGAGATGTTAGAGGAAAAACGAAATTTTTATGCCATCACTTTTATATGGAATCCAAAAAAGCCATACTCACAGAAACAGAGTAGAGCAGTGGTTACCAGGGGCTGGGGTTCAGGGAATTGAGGAGATATTGTTAAAAGTGTACAAACTTGCAATTAGGAGATGAATAATTCTGGAGATCTGATGCACGGCATAGTGATTATAGTCAGCGCAACTGTATTGTATACTTCAAAGTTGCTAAGAGAACAGATTTCTAAAGTTCTTACCACAAAAAAGAAATTATAGCTATGTGAGGCAATAGGTGAAAGCTAAGCTATGGTGGTGATCACATTACGACACATGTATCAAATCAGGATTGTGCACCTTAAACTTCAACAATGTTATTGTCAAGTAGATCTCAATTTTTAAAATACACATAGACAGACCATAAATCCTGCTCTTTTTAAAAGATAGTGCAATATTGCCTTAAAATGGGCTTCCTTCTGTCCCAAATGAATGGCGTGCTGGGTGTTAGAGCCCTCTAGCAGCTCCTGTCTCAAGCCACAGAGCAATCTTCTTGCCTACCTAGGTACCACCACCTCCAAAAATGGAAGCCAGAGATCTGGGTGAAGGCAGGGACACCAGAGGCTTATGCAAATAGTGGCCCAAGGGCCCCAGGTGCTCATAGCACTTCCTGGAAGAGCCTCGCCTCCAGGGACTGCACCAGCCCAGCTCTGCCTGGATTCCTCACGAGTGGCATGCTGCAGTGCTGTCTCCTCAATGCCACAACTGGAGCCCAGAGGCAGGATGCTGCGGGAGCCTCCAGAGTGAGTAATCAGAGAAAGGAGCATCCCTCCTCTTGGAGAACAAGTAAATTTACGGGATGGGGACTCAGAAGGAGTAAAAATAGCCAGGGAGGCTCCTGGAAGCACATGCACAGAGACACCTTGTTTTCCCAGCTGGAGAAACTGGAAGCTGAGAGCACAGGTGATGTGAGCAGACACAGGGAGGGGCCGGCTGCAGAGTAGCAGACACCTGTCACGTGGAGGCAAAGGCACCTCTGGCGGGGAGTGGGGAGGGGGTGCGGGGAGGTGGTGATGTAGCACATGACTCATTCTGGGGCCCTGGGCTGCCCTCACAGCCGTCTCATCTGCCTGTGGCTGACAGCATCAGTGGAATGTTTTTAGCAGGGAATTTTTGTAGTTGCCGCAACTCACACTGAGGACATATAGGGAGCCAGGCCTGAGCTGGTCAGTGGAGAGACAAAGATGACGCAGCCACCATCACTGCCAACTGAGAGTTACCAGTCCAGTGGGGGAGATGGGTATTCCCAATGAGTTATGATAGGAACAGATCTGATGGGTATGGACCAAAGCTTCATTAAGCAAAGTGGATTAGAGAAGAAAATTTCTATAGCAAATTACAATAGCAGAAACAATAGAATTCCATTTCTGTTAAATCTCTCTAAATACCGTATTTTGCCATATATAATGTGCACCCTCATTTTTGGCCCAAACTTTTAGGGAAAAAAATCTTTGGTTCTAATTTTTTAATTCAACTTATTATTTATATGTATTTAGATACTTGGAGGGGTTTTTGTATTATAAGGGAATTTTAGCATTTATTTTTGAACATGTTATGGTACAAGAAACTTTATATAACAAATAATTACAAAACACAAGAACAGATACAAGGTATTTCAGGTACTACCTGTGTATAATGCACATCCTTATTTTCCCCTAAAAAAATTGGGCAAAATTGCACCTTATACATGGAAAAATATGGTATATCTGCATATTTATATATAATACACATAAAAAAGAGGAAAATGTCTGGGTGGATCTATATTAAAATGTCAACAGCATTTACTTCTGGTAGTGGGTCAGGAGCGTTTTGTTTGTTTGTTTACCTACATTTTCTAATTTTCTTGCAATGAATATGCATTACTTGGAGAACAAAATGTTTACCTTAGCACAGAACTATTCAATACACTGAAAGTATCAGAAAAGACTTCATAAAAGTGACACTTGGTGCTTTCATTCAATTTTGCAGATATTTTGAGTTCAGCAGGCACTGAACTAAGTCATGTTATAGGAGTCTGAGCAATTTACCAGATACTTGAAGCTCAAAGTCTCTAGCTTATTGACCAAACGGCCAAGAATCTCCTGCTGCTTTTTCCACCAAAATTCAAGCAGATCTGGAATATGACTGCCTCTTCCTGGGATTGCAGACTGCCCAGTCCGGGGAGTTCAGTCTCTGGATCCTCTTCGTGCTCCCCTCCACTCATCCTCTGCCCCCCTTCCTCTGCCTCCATACCCACAGACCCTCTCACTCTTTTAAATGTCCCCAATCCTTAGGACCCCCATCGCTGCCATGTGAAGGCCCTTCCCTCTCCTCCCAACTCCCTATCCTTTATCCCCTAACCCTCCGATGAGATAAACCATGTTCCACAGCAGTCAGTAAGCACAGAACCCACCATCAGCCCCAGAATCCCCCTCAATTCCCTCAGTAAATGACCCTAAGACCCAAGGCTGCGTCATTCTAACTTCTCCCTCTTCCTTCCCCCACATCCAGTGATGCACCCAGGTTTCCTCCTCCCAATTCCACTGTCTCCTTTCCTTGGACCTTGACCATCTCTCTTTCTAAAAGTAAATCTAAGCCTATTTAAAACTTTCAATGGCTCCCTATTACCCTCAAGGGGAAAAAATCCAAGTTCCTCCAAATGGTGCCCGAATGGCAGCTTCCACCTCCCCGGGCTTATCTCCTTGCACCACATGGACACCACAAGCACACCAAATTATTACCATCCTGAATGTTCCTAGATGCACCCTCTTCTCAGAACGCCCTTCCTCCCCAACTCACACATGCTTCCCAGGCTCAAATCAAGGACTCCTCTGGGAAACCTGCTCAGGTGGGACCCCTGTAATGGACTGCCCCGTGTCCATGATTGCCCCCTCATTAGCTTCAGAGCATCTCCACCTTAGGGCCTGGAGGTGGAGGTTCTCCCATGAGCCCAGGGGACCCATAGAAGTTGACACATGGTAAATGCTTGGTGGAACTTCCTTATCCTTGCTTCTTGACCGAGAGCTCTTTGGGGCAGATGCCTCACGTTATTCATCCCTCTGTGTCCTCAAGGCCCAGTGCAGAGCTCATAGATATCATTCAGCAATTATTTGCTGTGTAAAGAATGAAAGAATGATAGCTCATCATCATTGTCAGGGAGGGAGGAGCCCCACAGGGCCAGTGCAGTCATGTTCTGACCTTGACTCAGCCTGATTCAATTGGAAACTCTGACTGTAGCCAGTTCTCTTCAGCGTGTTGCCTGGTCTCCCTGGGATTCCAGACAAACAGGAGACTGTAAACACTGGGAATTGTGGATCCCGTCTAGATAAACTAAGGGACATCAGGTCCTGCTTGAGTTATTCTTAGATGCCATGGCTCATCTGCAGTCTGTCAGAAATCTGGCCCATGCCCCTCCTCATCCAAAGGATAGAACTGGCTCAAGGGTCAGGACCAGCATCCAGGCTGCAGCCACTGAGCCTCGTGTCCCTTCCATCTCCACTGCCTGACCTGCCTATTTCCCTGTCCACACCTGAACTGAAGGAGGACTGGGGGTGTTGTAACACGAGAACAGAGTGTTGCAGTGCCTTCTGGAGTGTCCATGCAACTGCCAATTGCCCAGTTGAGTGATGGGAGCCCCAGCAGACTTTGGGAGGTCTTAGGGGCCAAGTGACTCCAGGTTTCTGCCACTGAATCCCCTTGGATTGCTGCCTGAGGGCAGTGGGAGAAGGGCCTCCAATTTGGTGGGGTCAGTTGTCCTCTCAGGGAAGTTAGTCCATGGAATTCCTTTTGGTGAAGTTGGCTTTCTAAACTTCTGTCAGTTGTTGGTCAATATCACAATGTTGCTACTGCTCAGGGGTGCAGAGGGAGTTGGGACCCTGGACTGAATTCTTCATGTACAAGAAAGCTGATCTCTGGGTTTCCAGTTTATTAAATCCCCAGGACTCAGAAGATGCTTGGAATATAGTAGATGCTTATTAAATATTTGTGGGAAGAAGATGAGAGGGAGGGAGATAGGTAGCTGAGCCACGTTCACACCAGCTACCACTCAACACCCTGGGAGAGCAGTGTGAGCCTCTGTGAGCAGCTGGGTAGCCCATGTGAGAGACTGAAGAGCCGACCTCCCAGAACAGAGGCCACCTCCCACTAATCCCAAGACACTTGGACACAAATGCTCATTTATCTGAGCAGAAAACCTCTCTGGTCAGAGAATTTGAGACAATGAAGCATCCTTTGTGACACATGGCAGGGGCCCTATAACGGGTTGCTCTATGTCATTCTAGCTCTGCCTCTTCCTGGGCTTTCAATGCGTCTCCCACAAGCCATCCTCAGCACTGTGGAAGGATCCTGTCTTGGAGGCACTGTGGGCCTCAGTTATGGAGGCTCCGTGTTTCTCTCCAGGAATGAATTTGACTAGGAGTTCATGACTTGAGGACCAGTGGTGAACCATTATAAGTTTACAGTGAAAAAAGCAGCTGAGCAGACTGAGTATAGTGAAATGAAATTAAATGTGAAACAGGAAATCTGCTCTTCAGTCTCAGTTCTGCATGTCACGTTGCTCCTCTGAACCTCCATTTTCGTATCTCTAAAATAGAGGCTCCTGATACACTACTCAACCCAATGAGATCACATATATGCAGAGCCATAAAGTACTAGAAAATATAAGCTAATAAAAATAGTATAAACATAATTAAATAGTGATACTGATTATAGTCAAGGCCAACCTATGAGTGCCTCCTGGCCCTCACATAACACTCCAGCTTTATGTGATGTCAGTGAACCTGGGGGGTGGAAGAAGACAAGGCTTGCAATAGAAAAGACACCAGGTAACAGATGAGTGTCCACGAAACTTCCAGAGCATTGCTGGTGCCTGACTGGAACAAAGTTTTAAAGCAAATGCTGTCCTGGCCCAAAGGATATGAAGAAACAAGAATGAACTCGATAGCTAATCTTTGTGACCCAGACTTGACCCCTGTGGGACTCCTCTGACAACTGGAGAATCAGCCACCCTCTTCTCCCCACTGGTTCTGCAGGCCTCCAGGAACCAGAATGTCAGGGTAGGAGTGGTACCTGGCTTAGGGCAGTAGCTCTGCCTCTGGAACATGGAGCAGTATACCTGTGTGGAAAAGAAATGGAGGTTGGACAACCTCTGTCCATCTTGCCCAGGCGAATCTCACGGAACTATCCGGCAGGTGTCTCACAGTCCCTGCTCTCAGGGGCTCACAGTCCTTGGAACTGCAGCCAACACCCAACACTGTCACCACCACCTCAGCAGTGGTTCCACTCAGGGGCACTCCTGGCTCACAAAAGTGTCACTCTGACCTTGCACCAAGAGTGTCACGTACAAAAGACATTTGGAGCTGCTATTGGAAGTTTCATCTATCAATAAATCATTCAGTCCTTGAGAACTGACTGAGTACCTGTAACAGGCCAGGCCTTGTGATGGACCCTAACGATACAGGTGGAAGGAAAGTTCAGCCACCGTCCTTAAGCAGTTCTAGTTCTGGGTCAGGGTAGGGCTGGGCTGGACAGACACATAAACACATATGTATAAGACAGTATATGTGTGGATAGACCCTCCCAAGACATCTCAGTAGTGGGAAATGGAGCTGGACTGGCAGGGAAGGTAACACTCAGTGCTCTCTCCTCCTGTTACAGCACCACTCCACCATGTCTGACAGGAGGCAAAGGACTGCCCACCAACACCTGGCCCACTCCTTCAACCTTCTAAGTTAGGAGCCAGAAAGAATCCTAATTCTGCCGTCAACTAGCTAGGTCACCTTGGGAAAGTCACTTAGCTTCTTGGGTCAGCTTCAGTTTCCTCATATGTAAAATGGGAACAACGATGGCTCTTCAACTATTCACACAACAAAACCACAAATTTTTTTAGCAGCAACTCTGTGCTAAAGGCCTGGAGGCCTTTTGGAACACAGCAAGAAGCAGACATGTGGCCTCTGATCTCAAGAAGTTTAAGGTTCACTGGAAAAGACAGACATCATCCCAGGACATCACATTAGTGCGGAGAGCTGTGAAAGGAGGAACACAGGGTCAGCGTTGCAGGGAGAGAGTCTTACCCAGCTGTGAGCCTCCTCTCGGAGAGGTCATGGGTGTTCTATTGAACCATGAATATGAGAAGTGCTCTTCAAGTGGTAAGCTCTGGGTAAACCCATGCTATCCTCTCCTGTGTTTTTGCCTCTCCCACTCACAGCTGGGGAAGCCAAAATATGAACAAGATGAAAAGGAAAACAAATGTCAGTTGAGATCTTATTATGTGGCAGGTGGCTCTTCGCAGCCCCTCTCAGGTGGATAGTATTGCACGATTGGCAGGCCTGGGCAGGATGCAGGGGCCGTCCCAGGATGGCACAGCTCAGCGTCAGGTGCAGAGTTCAGCCAGGTAGCTCTCAAGGACTCCACAGTAGAAAGGAGAACAACCCCCTTCCTTAGTGTTTCCATATCCAGCCCTGCTCCTTGGCTAACCAGAGGTTAGTAGGAAAGGGGCAGACTGACACTCAGCCAACATGCTGAAGAGAAGGGAGGGGTCCACCCAGAAGACAGCAGATAGCAAGGTAAGAAATGGCTGTCTGGTGGAACGCCTGTCATTTCTCCCTCTGCTGGGACTTGAATGATTCTCAAGGCCTTGCCCTGGTGGGAAGACAGCCTGTCAAGCTTTGAACCGAATCCAATCTGGTTCTGGTTTGGGAATATATGTATCATTGGAATGAGACATGTATCATTATATTAATATAATATGCATATCATTAATATATTTGCTTAATCATATGTAAATTTAGACATTAATTTATAATTATATGAATTTTTATTTTAAATTATATCATATAAACTTATATATATTAATATATGCACTTATATAATATATGCTAACTTATATATTATCTATAATGAATATGTTATATATAACATATAAATGAAATAAAATATAAAATAAAATATTATGCATGATACATTAATTTATTGAAGCACTTTAAATAGCATCTGGCACATAGTAAACACCATGTAAGTGGCTGGTATTGTAACTAGATGCACTACATAGAAAGCAGACCATAGTTGTATGCTTTGTAGAGAAAGGCACAGCTAATGCTTATTACTTGAGATTGGTAGCATTACATCAGACCTCAAAGGAGAAGGAAGTTCCTAGTGATGAATGTGGCAGCTTCCTGCTTTTACATCCATCCCCAGAACCCCCAAAATCTCCAAGGTGTACAGCCGGTTTTATACTTCTGCCTTTGATTGTGTCTCCACCTACTGTTCAATGTGCATAAAGCAAGTTGGATGCTCAGTCTAATACTCAAAAGTGTTTAAACCCTGACCCTGATTGCTTACGGCCCATTAAAGAGATGTGGACATAAGTATGTTTGGTTACATATGGTGTGTACTTGAAATATTCACAGTATAAAGTATATGATTGTCTAACTGCTATGCTGTACGCCTGAAACTAATACAAACAGTAATGAATGCAAACTATAATTGAAAAACAAAAATTTTTGGTTGCCAGATGGGAGGGAGAAGGGGGATGGATGAAAAAGGTGAAGGGATTAAGTACAAATTGGTAGTTACAGAATAGGCACAGGTTTGTAAAGTACAGCATAGGGGATAGAGTAGCCAAAGAACATGTATGCAGGACCCATGGACATGGACAATGGTGTGGGGATTGCCTGAGGGAGTGCGTGGGGGTGGGCTTGGTGGAGGGAAACAAAGAAAGTGAGAAAATTTGGGAACCCTTGGTAGGCAGATGTATTAATTTTCTAGGGCTGCCATAACAAAGAACCCCAGACTGGGTGGCTCAAACACCAGATACTTATTTTCTGACTGTTCTGGAAGTCTAGAAGTCTAAAGCATCATGTTGGCAGGGCTGTTTCCTCCTTTGACCTCTCTCCTTGGCTTGTAGCCATCTCCTCTTTGTCTTCCCATGGTCTTCCCTCTGTGTCTGTGTCCTAATCTCCTCTTTGTATATGAATGCCAGTCATATTGTATAAAGCCCGCCTTAATTTAATTTGGTTTAATTTAATTTAATTTAATTTAATTTAATTTAACTTAACTTAACTTAAGGACTCTTTAAAGGTCCCGTCTCCAAATAGTCACATTTGAAGGTCTTGGGAATGAGGACTGTAGCACAGAATGTTGTGGGTCACGATTCAGCCCATAACAAAGATGAGAGAAACCTTAAGTTTTCAGCCTCCCTTGGGTACCAACAGTAACCCCGTAATACCAGCTACCCACAGAGAGGGGGACAGAAGTGGAGAATGGGTGGAAACAATCTAAGATGCCCCACCTGTGCCTGCACTGCGAAGGGTTCAGCAGACTTCAGAGGGTGGGGAGAGGTTATGCTGAGGCCTCAGGGGGCCAGGTAGTTTCCAGAAGATGGGCTTTGAAGCTTCCTACTCTTGAGCCCCAGGAAGTTCATTCCCATCCCACTCCTGCTCCACAGCTCTCTAAAATCCTACAGAAGCACCACGGAGTTCCTGACATTCCTCAGCTTACTGAAAATGAGGAGTGCCTGTCCTGAGACCATCACAGACACCCCACTCAGTCTATACTAAGACTGCATCACACATTCTAGAAGCATCTCTGAAGTAGAAAAGTTGCTTGGAGTAAGGAATTCATATTTAAGGGAAATAGCTGTGGCTGATTTCCCTTTTCTGCCCTTGTGAAAGAGGAGGGTATGTTTTTCAGCTCTCAGGCTAAGGGTCCACAAGCACCTGCAGGGAAGTGACATGGGTGCATCAAATTGCATTTGGATGCCTGACCTGCTGCAGAGACTCAGCATAGAAACCAGTGAGAGGATGCTTTGAAGGGCTTGCCATGTGCCTGGAGTTTGCATGCATTTCTGGTATAAATGCTAGATTACAACAGCACCCGCCCAACCCAACTACTGAGACCCCAGAATACTGGAGAAAAAAAGGTGTGCAAATGAAGCCCAGTGAGAGAGGAGGAACGAGAGAGTGAACAGGAAAGTGGAAGATCAGACCGTCCACTTCTCTCCACTGCACGTTCCTACCATGGCTTAGGCCCAAGCTAATGAGGTGGAAGAACCCTTCAAATTGTGCTGGACTGATGCCTCTAATCCCTGAAAGTGACCAGAAAGCTATAAAAGCTGCCAGAGAGGTCACTAAGGGACAGAAAAGAAATGGAATATAGCATTTTTGAAGTACCTGGTTTGATAAATAGCCCATTTTTCTACCTACAAAATATCAAGTTCAGTAAGTTCTCTGCTTTAAATTTTATTGTTGTTCAAGTACAGTTGTCTCCATTTCCCCCCCACCCCCCACCCCAACCATCCCCACCTCTCTCCCCTGATTCCACTCCCTCTTGGTTATGTCCATGTGTCCTTTATAGCTGTTCATGAAATCTCTTCCCCCTTCTTCCCCCATCATCCCCTCCCACCTTCCCTCTGGTAACTGTCAAATTGTTCTTAATTTCAATGTCTCTGGTGATATTTTGCTTGCTTGTTTGTTTTGCTGATTAAGTGCCCATCAGTAAATGAACGAATCAAAAAAACTATGGTACATTTACACAATGGAATTCTATGCAGCAGAAAGAAAGAAGGAGCTCCTACCCTTTGCAACAGCACGGATGGAACTGGAGAGCATTATGCTAATTGAAATAAGCCAGGCAGTGAGGAACAAATACCATATGATCTCAGCTTTAAGTGGAACATAATCAGTAAGTTCTCTCGAAGATCCATTTTGCCACAATTGTCCAAAGTTGCAGGTGATCACATCATGATTACAGACCCTCTTACGTGCCAACCCTCTCCACCCAGTGGACTCTTTTCCTTAGAAGTTCATCCATACAAATACTATTTGTATGGATGAACTCGTAAATACAGACTCTTTACTTTTATACAATATTTGTATATTGTCATCATATTGTTCAGTGAGTCACCTTTCATATATTCATTATATTTTTATATTTCTTCACTGGAGAACTGCTTCACAACAAAACTGCCCTTTCTAATTTCCTACATTTCAGATTTATCCCTTTGCCAGAAGGTTTTCATATTCATGTTTATTCATTGTTCATAGATTCATGAAAAACTTTCTTTGATAAAGCTAGAGTGACATTTTGAAGTTACAGACATCTAAGAATATTTGTACAGTTCCCAATGGTAGGAGGCAACTATTGAAGCAATCACAGGTATCTAACTAACTTCCAGGCTACCTGATGGGTTGGAACAAATAATTGACTGACAAAAAACCTCAAAAGGCAAAGCTGGGGTAAGAGATGTCTGAGAGGGCTTTGAAAACCTTTGACATATTCTTGCAAAGATAGAAGACCATGTGCATGCATTTGGTTATGCACGTGCTCAGGAAAGACCCAAAAAGACCCTAAGCTCTCAGGTCTGGCTCACTTTGAGGCTTTGTGGAAGCAGGAGGTACAGGCTAAAGCAGGGTTGTCTGCTGCCTGGGTAAACCTTGAAGGCGTGCTCCCCCTCCACACACACACACACACATACAGAACCTCAGCAAAGACTGGCAGACCGTTAGCTCCATGAATTAAAGAAAACCTTTGTTCCATTATTAACTGACCCTGAAGCTGAGAAGAGATTTCAATGACAAAACATGACAAAGACTACACGTTTTATAAAATTTGTTCAGAAAATTCGCTTTTTAAAAATGTTCTGGAATCAGATAGTTGTGATGGTTGCATGACTGTGTGACTATACTAAGTATCATAGAACTGCACCCTTTAAAAGGAACAGTGCCATTGTATGCAAATGTTTATCTCGATTTTTAAGAAACTGCTAGGGCCTCGCTGGGACTCCGGGAGGGCCTAGAGCCAGAGCCTTCCCGTCGCTGACTGAGATGAAGAACGTGTCCGCATCCATCTGGTCCACTCTGCGCCGGCACACCAAAGAATAACTTTTAAATCATTTTTCTAGATAATAATGCCAAATGGCATGGTAGCTTATAGAATATAAACACCCAGTGTTCTAACAGGACAGGAGGTGACGGTTTTGCAGACTGGTTGGGAGGTGGGATGGGTGGCGTGGGGTGGGAGTCAGAAGTCTTCTGGGAGGAGTGGGGCTGAGCTAGTCCTTGATGGGGTGCAGGGGGACAGCGTAAACGGCCCAAGGGCAGGTGGAAGAGGAAGACATCAAAGGTGTCATTGAATGTGGAGACACATCCCAAACTTCCTCCCATGCCTGCTTCTGAGCACTAAAGTGGGGAGAGACGGGAAAAGAACAAAGAAGACAGGAGGTAAACCAGAGGCAGAGAGGCACATACCGGTGGGTTTTCCCCAGGAGAGCTGGATGCAGGGAGACCAGGCTTTTTATAAAATGTGGTAGGATTGCAACATTTTGTACACCAAACTGAAATGTGTAAAGAACATGGAGCTTCTTCAGTTAAATGGTTATTTAATGAATACTGCTAAATAGTTATTTAGTTAACACTGTTTTTTTCTACGTTTTTAAATTTTATTTATTTATTTATTTTTACTGTTGTTCAAGTACAGTTGTCTCCATTTTCACCCCACCATGCCCCCCCATCCATCTCTGCCTCCCACCTGGAACGCACCCCCTTTGGCTTTATCCATGTGTCCTTATACATGCTCCTTGATGGCCCTTCCCCTTTTTCCCCCATTATCCCTCTACCTCCTCCTCTCTGGTTACTGTCAGTTTGTTCTTTATTTCAATGTCTCTGGTTTCTTGCCTGATGGAACTGGAGAGCTAATACTGTTTCTTGAGCTACTGACCTACTTGGGGTGGGGTTAAAGGGGAAAAGCAAAATTACTGTTTAGGCATCTATATATCTGTTCCTCCTGGGTTAAGAAAATATTGTTTTGGGAAATTGTCCAGTCAATGTACATTTTACCTCCTCACTAGCATTTTTTTATCCCCTCTCCCACGACTGTATCTGGGTTCCTGACCAAGGGAGCTTAGAGGGCCTAGAGGCCACACAAAAGGGAAGCCTGGGAGTCTTCTGTGAGGTATTTGGATCTTTGCTGCCCTCTACTGTAGGAGGACTGACCTGACAAACCACTTGGGCTAAGGGTAGTAGACGAAATGTTCTATCAGTGAACTCATTTACTCTCCCCAAACCCTGGACAGGCCCAGTGATCGTCCTGGCTCACTCGGGCTCAGTTTAGCTGTGACTGGAGCTGGGATCCCCCTGAGCCTTGGCTGTGGCTCCCAGACATCCTGATCCCCACAGCCTACCCTGCAGCTTTCAACAGCGGGAGCAAACACCTGTCCATCTTGGTAGAGTGACCCTCACACCTCCCACTCCCCCCACCCAATGAACCTGTGGGGAAGCACCTTGAGTCCCTTCGTTCTTCGAGGGACACAGAGTCTGTATCTGCATGGTGCCTCTGCTCCTTCCACAGCACCAGGTAGGAAACAGGTCACAAGATTGCTGTTTTCAGCTTTCTTCTCAACCTGATTATTCCACCTCCAGACTCCAGACCCATCGGTGGGAGAGCTGAGGTACACACATTAGTTTGGTAAGCTGCCTTCCCCTCCCTTCCCCTCCCTTCCCCTCCCTTCCCCTCCCTTCCCCTCCAGGACCTCAGGACCAGAGGAGCTTTTAATAACCTTTCCTGTGCAGAGGAAACTTCCTTCTCCTCTTCTCTTTGCCCTTTGCCCTTTCCCATTCCTGAGTCGCAGAGGACCACAAGGTCACCAAACCTCCAGGGTCCTCAGCAAGCCCAATATTAAAAGCAGGTCCCAGATTTCTCCTGGCTTTGTTCCTACTAAAGGGGCCAGGTGCCCTAGAGAGGGACCCACCTGAGAAATGTGCTCAAGAGAAAAGCAAATGTGGTGGCCCTTGGGTAGAACAGGGGAGCAGGTGAGTGTCCTGCAAGGAATTCAGCAGGCCCACAGAGTGGGCAGAAAACAATGAGGAGAAGGGAAGATTTACGAGCAATCCTTAGTCTGGTACAATGTTAAAGTATTCCCACATGGAGCCCACCAACAGAAGAAAGCGAGGCTGGGTCCTCACTGGCTGGAACCAACAGTGGAGGCCCAAGGCTGCCCTGGCAGATCCATTGTGCAATTCAGGGGAAAAACACCAGGTAAGCTCAGTCCCTCCAGGTGAAGCAGATGCAGAGGAAAAGCAAGGTGAAGCCTCTCTCTCTCACCTCCTCAGGGGCCCCTTTGGAATAGACCTCATAACGGAAAGATCCGGGGTCTGAATCTACCATGTGGGTAGAGCACCTGGCTGGTAGGGTGTGTCTGGGAGCACTGAGTGGTGTGGTCCAAACAGAGCAGTGGTGGGCAGTCAGAGCCAGTGAACCCCATGTGAGCCTGGCTCCTGCTTTGTACCAGCGTGCAAGCCTGTCACCCTCTAAGCTTCCCTCCCACCATCTAGAAAATAGGTGTGACACAAGCACTCTGCCTCCCCCCTTTAATGTGAGGATTAGAGAAATGAAGTACATGAAAACATCGACTGTTAACATGAAGGCAGAATGACCTTCAAATAATCCCTTAGCATATATCCAGCAGGTAAGGTAATCTAGGCGGTAGTTCCCAAAATATTTTAGCTTCACTCCCTAAGTTTACTCCATTACTGGAGAGAGAGACAGAGGAAAGACACACAAACAACCAGAAAGCTGCCTAGACTCAAAGCTGGAAGCTGGCCCATGGGTTTAAAGAGACGCTTTCTTATGGACCAATGAAACTGGGTCATGGGTTTAACTGAGAAGAGATGATAGTTATTTATATATTTCCAATAAAAATGGGACCATAGTGTCTTCAGAAACCAGATTCTCGGCCTAGGGGCCAGGATCCTCATGCTGCCTTTGTGGAGTTTGAGCCTAAGAAAGAATATAATTTGGTGAGGTTTAGGTCAGCAGCTTCAGAAAAGTTAACTCAGGGTCTCCTTGGAAGGATAAATTGAAGAGGCAGGGATCAGAATGTCAGGAATTACCCTTCGGGTGTTGCGGCTGTGGGAGGAGCCACTTCCTGGAGCCTAGTCAGGCCAGAGCCTATTAATACACATGTCAGCACCTACTCCTCATCTGCCCTAACCTCCGAGGCCACCCCAGCCACCTCTGGATCTGACCAGGTGAGTGGGACCTGCAGTACCTAGAGAGAGCACAGTTGTAAGGATGAAGGGCTGTTGGAGATCATGGAGGACAGGAAGGGTGGAGGAGGAGAGATCGTGCCTTGAGTGTAGTAGGATCCACCTGTGAATTATAGCCCCTCAGACTGGATGGTGAGTGATCAGCTAGCCTAAATTCTTGGCAATGTCTGGCCCCTGAAAACTGAGACAGCTGGAGAGCGTGTGTCCTGGGCCACTTAACCCTGACAGATGTATTCGTGGACACTGACAAAGGATGGAGATGCACATGAAGAAAATGGGGACATCCATTAATACCACAAAACAACATTGTGTTCTTTCCTCTGCCTTAAATACAATTTCCTTCCTGTCTCTCTGCCTTCCTGCCTTTCTTTTCTCATTCATTTATTCATTCATATATTACTCATATGTTCTATAGTTTTTTTATTGAGCTCTTACCAAACACCTGGTGCTGTTCTGGACACTAGAATACAGAACTGTGCAAAAGCGGGGATGGTGCGTGGGGTGGGAATCTCTGTTCTTGTGGAGTTTCCATGCTTCCATTTCAGTGGAGGATCTACATTTATTGGATCTTCAATGTAACAACTGTGAGGTTTAGGACCATACCTTAGAAACATAAAAGTGAACAAGATGCAGGTTTTGGCTATATACAGGGGTGCGTTTATGTTTGTACTAATGGCTAGATCCAGATACCAGCAGCTTCAGGGTAGATTCCAAAGGAGGAACAGTGACCTAAGATTTCACCAGACCCTAAACCATCTGTATTGGGTTTTAGGTTGACTGAACTCCCAGCTAGATGTCCTGCCAGCAAACCCAGAAGCTGTGCCAGCCTCCTCTTAAGAAGCCCACAACCAAGTGTCCCCCGAAGTGTCCCCCTAATGGGCCTCCCAAGATGCCCTGCTCTATTCTCTTCATGCTGTGACAGCCCCAGGGCTGCTGTGACCTCAGCTGCTATTGCCCTCGCTTTGGGGCTGCTTCCCCCCGGGACTCTGAGCATCAGCTGAGTAACCAGAGGGCCAAGGACCACACTTGGGCTTCTCGTCCCTCCATCCCTTGATGAGTGTCACTTGTGGAACAGATGACCACGATGGAGCTGTGCCTGAGGAGCAGCCACTGGCACAGAGACTTTGGTGCTGGATTCAAACTTGCTTTCCTGTTGTGTAGACATGATTGCTCTGAATGAGCTGCTTTGCTACAATACATATTGAAAAATCCCTTTGGCCCTGTGTGTTTTTGATTCCTGTTTCCACTATACTTACCATGTCCTACTCCTTCTCTCTGAATAGATAGCTGGGTTCCTAACTCAGCATGAAAAGAAGAAAAATCAAACTACCAAATAGGAAGAAATTACATATTATTTTTTTAAGATTTTACTTTATTTATTTTTAGAGAGAGGAAGGGAGGGAGAGAGAGGGGGAGACAAACATCAATATGTAAGAGCAATATCAATCGGTTGCCTCTCACACACACACCAACCAGGAACTGAGCCACAATCCAAGCATGTGCCCTGACCAAGAATCGAACCAATGACCTTTAGATTGCAGGACAATGCTCAAACAATTGAATCATGCAGGTGAAGGCAGAAAGAAATTAATTTTTAAACATACATGTATGCATTGTTTTAATAAACTTAAAATGTGGACATAATACTAAAACAAATAAATTAGGAATATACTGGTACATCAGGAAGAATTTTACTACAAAAATATACTCAAAATGTTTCTTTAAATAATATCTTTTAAGTGACTATGGACCAAAGTGATCTTTCATGTAAAAAGACATAAATTCGGGCATTATTTCATAAATGCCCTTTCAATAAAAGATAGCATTAATCTACAAGTTTGCGCTCAGTCTTTGCTGCTGAATTAGTTGGTGTTTAGAGAGGATTTGTGTGAAGGAATGCCTGGGCTTCCCTGAGTCCAGATGAGGGAAACACATGCCACTGGCTCCTTATGCAGAGGGAGACTAAGTGAATTAGCCCTTGAGATGCACACGTTAAATAGAAGCCCATTGTCAGGTGTGCAGTGTTAGGAGAGGATGCCTACAGGGTTCTTTCCCTCTCATGACCTTGGGGCGGGGATGTCTCCCAGACCCAGCTCCACCAGCTCACACATCCCTCAGGTGGATGTGATGGAATGAGCTATGAAACAAGCTCAGTGTCCACCCTTGTGGAGCCTGGAATTGTCATCAGAGAAGGCCTGAGGAATAGGGGTTAGTCTCACTGGGAATCCCTAGCATCATTTGTAGACCTCCAATGGCTCTATCCACCTAAATATTTATAATTAATAACTATATATACATATGTTTCTTCTTACTTGTCAAACGTCTGTCTCTCCATTGGAATACAGTCAGGATGGGCAGAGAGTATATTTCTTTAAATCATGTGGTGTCTCCAGAGTCGGCCATATGGTCAGTGAATACTTGCCAAGCATGTGTGAGAGTGAGACAATGAACTCTGATTCTTGACCTCACTAGTGGGGCACAGTCCAAGAAAATCCTTGAATTTTCCCGCTTGGAGATGCTTTGCTGTTTTAAATTCAAACTAGCATATCTCTCTCTCTTTACTGTCACCAGACCTGCTTGGTCTTTATCTGATTTGCTCAGCACAGAATCTTTGGGAATAGTTTCTTGGTCAAGGGCATTCCAAGGCACAGATGGGATGGTTGGTAAATGCTTCCTTAATGCTGACCTATTTGTCTAAAACACCATTTAATTTCAGTGATGAAAAATACTCCAAAAGTGCATGTAAATTATCCTAGGCTATTGGGGTGTATGTGTGTGTGCAGCAATGTTATCTATCATGTTTTGCCGTGTATAATGTGCACCCACATTTTTGGTCCAAACTTTCAGGCAAAAAATCTTTTGTGGTAATTTTTAAATTCAATTTTTTATTTATTTGTATTCAGATATTTGTTTTCTGTATTATAAGGGAATTTCATTTATTTTTAAACATATTATGGTACAAGAAATTTTATGTAACAAATAATTACAAAACAGAAGAACAGATGCAAGGTATTTCAGGTACTGCTGGTGTATAATACACATCCTTATTTTTCCCTCAAAAATTTGGGCAAAAAAGTGTGCATTATACATGGTAAAATACAGTAATTAAAATAGTTCGGTTCCCTAATAGCCTATAATAGTGCTGTCTGGGTCACGAAAAAATCCGGTCCATCTCTGTCTTAGTTGAGAGACAGTGCACAGGTATTGATTGCAGAAGGCACTAATCAGACAATACGGTTACCAGGGACTTGATATGAGGGAAGGATTTAGAAAGCATGGTTATCAATGACCTGGAAACCCACCAAACAAAAGAATGGACAACCTGGGCCATTCAGACGGACTGACTTTCTGGGACTTGCTATGCTGGTCACATCCAAAGAGAGCTTAGTGGACTTCAAGTTTCCCTGGTAAAACCAGGACAGATGGATTGATTATAAATATGCTAGCATATCTAGTGTGTCTGAACTTATTATTTCATGTTGAGAAATCTGTTGATGTTACATTAAAAAGGAGTTATGGTGATTTCGAGGTCAAGCTGTCTGAATTTTATTACCACCTGCGTGGACTTGGGGAATTTGCTTAACCCTAGGAGCCTCAGGTTTTTCATTAGTGTAGTGGGGATGTGAGCAGTATCTACGCCACAGGACTGAGACGAAGATTACATGGGATAACATGTGTACCAGAGTTAGACCAATACCTCTGACAAAATAAGCAGTCAACAAACAGTTATTATATTATCTTCTGTTATTTACATATATGTCTATCGTTCTGTTTTCAACAACCTTTCTGAGATCCCATGGGGTAGGAACCCTGTGAGGTCACCTAGGTGCTACACGATACTGGTTTCCTAGGGAGGAGATTCGAATGCCAAGTGAATAGAGAAGAAATACAAATGTAGAGGGGAAGATAAACACCTTGAAACCTCATCAGCACTTACAGCCAAGTGTAAATTATTAACCTCAGTTTACTTCTGAGGCTGAACTTGGGGTATCTTGCAGGCCAACAGGGCAGGTGAAAGAAGCCCTAAGAGGGGATGGGAAAATGGCCCAAAACTTAGAAGTAGGGGAAAAACAGATTTCTGAGTAGTCATTTTAATTTATATTATATACTAGTAACTAACAAGCCTGCCTACTTTTCATATAACTCTGGAGGATTTGTGGTGGAGGTGCTGATTTTACATATTCTATTTATTATTGGTTAGATTTATTAGAGTAGTTAATTGGTCAGATTTATTAGATTAGTTGCATTTATTAAGTTAACTTTAACTCCATAAAGTTGGATTTAATTTATAAAAGATTTACAAGTTGCCAACTATTTATGTCTAGTAGAAAAGATAACCCAGTGGTTTTACTGCCTTTAAGACATTAAATAGTTCTGTACCTAATTTGCTATCTTACTCAGGCCATCTTTCTCCTTCTGCCTATCTGTACCTTCACATCTGTTTGCCTTAACTAGCTTTATCATCTTTCTGGTTCCCTGACTGCCAAATTAAATAAATTGATACATATTCACATATATTTGTATGAGAGTTATGTTCTTAACTTTTGGAAATTATAATTTACCGAATCCTTATGTCCACTATTTTGAGTGTGAAGACCAGGATGAGGACCGAATGGTGGCAGTGTGGACAGTGCGGACAAGAAAATCAAAGGGGTATCACAACATAGCGCAAGGAAGTCTGGATTAGACTTCCAGAGAGACTCTGATGTGAGAGAGGTGTCATGGAGGGGTAAGGTTTTTCCTGGGCTGTGGCTGCAGTGTGAGGTAGGGAGGAGTTTTTCTAGGAGGTACTGAGTTCCAGTTCCCAAGAACCTTCAGATAGACAAATCAAGGAGAAAGTTGGAGAGACCATCATGCAGATTAGTCACCTTCCAGATAAGGCAAACTTCAAGTTAAAGTTTCTGAAATCAGCCCTAGGCCATTCTTCTAGTAACGTATTTAATCACTCATGCAGCCAACACAAATGGGGCAGAAAGTGTTGGACTGGTTTGTGGAGGAACACAGGCAATGAGACAAAGGGTTTCTGCACTCGGAGGGGTCACACGCTGGTGCTGTGAGGGCTGTGGAGACAGAAGCAACAATACCTACAGGCAGGTGTTTCTTCATTAACCTGTGAGCATTTCCAGGATTTGCTGACATATAAAGGGACACAAGGGGACATATTAAATCCCTGACTCTGGTCTGCCAAACGATGGATCCCCTTTAGTTCTTCTACCTCTTATTCAACCACCTCTCAGTACAAGACACTCACATATGTAAATCCACATGTTCATGTACACTTTCATGTAAATTCCAACTCATGTGCATGCATCCACACACACACACCCATGCACACATGCACACACAGCTTTGCTTCCCTCATTACACAGTTACCCCATGTTTACAAACAACCTTGTCAGAGAATGAGGAAGCTGAGGATGATATCACCAGGAAGACAGTTGGATGAACCAATGTGTTCCAGTCTTCTCAGAAAATAGTGAGTCAGGAGGTTCAGGCCCAGACGTCATCTTCCTGGTGCCCATGGTTTTTTTTGCAGTCATCTTCAGGAAGATCACTGAGAGCTGCAGTCCTTGAGGTCATGGCCACATATTAGTCACCTCTTAATCCCTATGCTTGGGCAAGCATGCTCCAAGAATGGTGTAGGCTTCCAAAGAATGTTTTCTGAGTTAAAATGCTTTGTTCTCATTGTTGATTTACTATCTTTGAACTAAAAGCTCTCAGAGAACAGAGACCTGAAAATAATATTGGATAAATAGGGGAATAGAATCCCTCATTTAGAAGTGGACAATATGGGACACTACTCTTCATCCATGCTCCTCTCCCCCACCAATCAGGCACTAGGCAATATTTGGGCAAGGTCTATTTGTCTGTCTTACCAGAGGCACTAATATATTTTTAACTTTAATTTTATTTTATTTTTAAACTTCTCTATTGAAAGATAATTCTCATACTATATAGTTCACCCATTCAGAATGTACAATTCATAAGTTGTTAATACATTCATAGAGCTACACAATCATTATCACAATATCAGAACATTTCATCACCCTCAAAAGAAGCCCTGTACTCATTAGCAGTCACTTCCCAATCCTCCCCAGCACCTGGAAACTTCATCCACTTTTTGTCTCTCTGGATTTAGCTATTCTGGACATTTTATATAAATAGAACCATACAATAAGTGGTCTGGCTTCTTTCACGCATAATGTTCTCAAGATTCAGCCTCAATGTATCATTTTTGAAAAATGAATGGAGAAATCTACCCAGTGCAACCCAGAATTAAAATATTGAGTACAGCCCTGGTCGGGTGGCTCACATGGTTGAAGGATCATTCCATACACGAAAGAATTGCAGGTTCAATTCCTGGTAGGGGCACATACCCAGGCTGCAGATTCAATCCCCAGTCAGGGTATGTATGGGAAGCAACTAATCGATGTTTCTTTCTCACATCTACGTCTCTCTCTCCCCCTCCCCTCTCTCTGTAAAATCAATAAACGTACCCTCAGGTGAGGATTTAAATAAATTACTGAGTACAGGAACCCCCTGTTTGGCCATCTCCTTTTTGGTGATAAATACACTCACTCTCCATGGACACCCCAAAGATTTATACTTACTGAAAAAGTTTTCCAACCATTTAAGTGCCTGATTGAATTAAACTCTCTGAGGGATGGGATGTATGTTGACAACAAATCTCATATATACCTAGACAAGAACCCAAGACACAACACTGTCCTTCTCGTATACACGTTTATTAAACAGAGTGTTGTGCTAAGCCCTTTTCCACTTCTCAGTTAATATTCAAAGCAACTCAGTGAGATAACTATTATCATGCCCATTTATGCTTATTTACATATGAGAACTAATATTCATAACGTCCTAGCAATTTCCAAAGATTACCCACTTGGCAAACTGCAGGTTTTGATTCCAGTAGCAGATCAAATCCAGTCCAATTCCTCTGACTAAAGCATGTATTTTGATTTTAGAGGGGATGGTTTACTCTCAGTCACCCTCCCTGCCCTAAACAGCAGAATAAACTCAAATTAATCCACTTAATCAGCTGCTCAGAGTGAGTCTGAGAAGAAGCAGAAACATGGGGGTCCAAAGGAAGCCTGAGAGGAAGGCAATGGAGATGCTGAGGGGAGACACCCCCGATTCAAGGCTGTGGGACCACCTGAGATGGCTGCACCCACACTGGATGTGGGAGAGAAACTTCACAGGGTGAGAGGAGCCAGAATGAAACATTTCTGCTAGGATCAGGAGCTCTGAGACTCACAACGGAGATTTCCTCAGAGGACATGCCCAAGGGAGATGGACAGAACGGCCTGGGCAAGCACTGGTCCCTTGGGAGTCCCAAGTAGACTCCCATGGGCTCCGGCCTTAGGGAGGGGTGTGGCCGGTAAAGCTCCTCTAGACCCAAACCCCAGATGGGGGATCTGGGGGCTCTCATGGCCCCCTCGGAGGCAGACCCCAGGAGGCAAGAGAATGTCAGGAATGATCCAGCACATGCCTGATTGTGCAAGAGCCACCTCCTGCCCCTCCCAGTGCCAAGCCTGGGGCCTAAAAGACATCGCAGCTCCACCATCTCATCAGCTCTGACTCCCAGGGATAGGTCTACTCCTCCTATGACCAAGCTGAGTGGGAATTGGAGCCCAGAGGGGACTCTGAGCGGGACAAGGGAGGACGGTGAGGCAGGTTCCAGGGAAGGCTGGGGGATAAAGGCCAGAACAGAGGGATGGGGTCGGGGAGGAGGCTGAGGAAAGAGCTGGGTGGACTCTGTCTCCAGAGGCTCCTGATCCAGGATCTGCTGGAGTTACTCCGACAGGCCAGGGCTCATGTGCCTATCTCCACAACTGCGCTCAGTCTACATGCGTGTGGCTGGAAAATAGCCAAGTTGGGTGGAAAGTAGACAAGTAGAAAATTTTTCAAAAGATTTTACCTATTTATTTTTACAGAGGTGAAGGGAGGGGGAAAGAGAGGGAGAGAAATATCAGTGTGTGAGAGATACATGGATCATTTGCCTCTCACACAGCCTCAGCCAGGAACCTGGCCTGCAACCCAGGCATGTGCCCTGAGCAGAAATCAAACTGGTGACCTTTTGGTTTGTAGGACAATGCTCAACACACTGAGCCACACCAGCCAGGGCCAAGTGGGAAATATTGACATCATAGAAAGTGGTAATGCTTCAAACCCGGCCTTTTTTTTCTGGAATGCTGGCTGTAAACATCTCCCAGCTATGTGTCGGGCACCTCTACTCTGGAGGTTCAGCTTGTGTTAAGAGGATGTATACATCAGGGTGTGAACACTGAGGATGCCGTCCAGCTTCCCTTTGAAAGGAAAAATGAACCACTCATCTATTGATTTTTTAATCCATGTGGGTTTATCTGGAGGAAAGGTACAGGTGTTTTTTCCAAGTTACAGACATAACTGTACGATCTAAACATCATTCTGCTTCTAGATATATATTGATCTTAAAAGTGTAAGTATGACCTTTGACTCTGAATATCTGAAGAGTTCCATTATTATCGTTTAGGTAGGCTGAACTCCCTACACCCCAACCCAGATGTCCCACCAGCAACAGCAGTGCCAGCCTCGTCCAGAGTGCCCCTCCCTCAAGTGCCCTCCTAAGTGCCCAGCCCCATGTCCCCCTCCAGGCTCCTCCTGCTCTGGGGGCTGCTGTGGTTAAGCTCTGGAGGTAACTGTGCTGCCTGTGCCACCACAGGCCCCTCTCTTCCACCACAGCAAGCACCAAAGTCCTGACTGCTGTGACATGAGCCCTTGGAGGTTGGGGGGGAGGTGCTCCAGCCGTTGGGACAACTGTGGGGGCTGCTGCTGAGCAGGGACATTGAGGAGCTCTGAGGGAATTGAGTGATCAAGAACTGGCGGCAGCCTAGTGCTTCCCTCTTCCATTTCCTCTGGCCCAGTCCATGAGTTGACAGGGACCATGAGGATTCAGGGACTCCTGGGAAGGACTTTGTGTTTGACCAGGCATCCCGAATGCTCAGCCTGGACATTAGTCCTTCTTCGTGTTCTAATAAAGCTTTAACTTCCTACCCACAAAACGTCTTGGTCGTTCTCCTTTTTGTATTCCAGTGTTCCCAAAGTTCGGAACCTCAGAAGTCCACCCTTAATTGATGGAAGGACAGGACCGGAGTAAGTGGCCAGGGAAAGCGGCTCTGAGGCGCTGAGCCCTCCCGCAGCAGGCGAGTGGAGATCCAAGGGAACTCCTTCGCCCCA
Source organism: Tonatia bakeri (assembly GCA_004024845.1). Taxonomy (NCBI): domain Eukaryota; kingdom Metazoa; phylum Chordata; class Mammalia; order Chiroptera; family Phyllostomidae; genus Tonatia; species Tonatia bakeri. The sequence goes on along the minus strand of PVIA01007654.1, from coordinate 7,227 downwards.
GCAGCTTTGCCGTGCTCCCCTGGCTGTCCGCGTGTCCCCGTGCGCGTTCCAGACAGTGAGAACGGTGGGAAGGGCTGCTTTGTAGACGTGCTGAACTCCAGGAAGAGGGCCACTCCACCGAACTGCCCTCTTGAATAAAGAGTTGGATAATGGTGTTGAGCCCTCCCCTCCAACAATATAAATACATCAGGGGTCTCCAGCCTCCCGTCCGGCCTGGTTCCAAACAACCCCTAACAGCACAGCAGGAGGTGAGCTTGAATCATCACAAAACCATCCTCCGCCGACCCCTCCCTCCCAGTCCGTGGAAAAATCGTCTAACATGAAACCAGTTTCTGGTGCCATAAAGGTTGGGGACCGCTGCAATACACGCTCTCTGAACTCCCTTCCAGGGAGGGATGGGGCACTGGTTCAGAGCCGGCTTGTTCACTCCCTGAAGCAGACCCACGGTCCTCCTCCCATCATCTGGTCGGCCGCCCCAGACCCCAGCCCTGTCACTTGGCCTGCCTGGTGAGTGATGAGTGGTGGGGACATATTTTAGGGGGGGAAATGGTAATGTGTAACTTAGAAAATAACAAGAAAACAAATGCAAAGGCTGTAGGAAAGAATGGGGCTCCATCCTTCAATACGTGTCTTCTCTGTTCAGCGCCAACGGCCGGGGTACATGCACTTGCTCCAGAATGATTGGGGGGTCATAGGCGTTCCCAGAGGCAGGGGTGAGGCGGGCACAGCCGGGAGGGAGCCGAGAACTCACGCTCTCCAGGGTCGGGCTGAGGCGTGTTCGTGTGAGGCCGATGGACTCAGCGAGCAGATCCAATGAGGATGAAACCTCCATTTGGGGTTCTGGGTCCCCTCTTTCCCTCTTCCCCTCTTCATCCTCGCTGCTGCTGTAACCGCGGTCTAACTGGCCTGCGCCACTGTAGCTTTCTTCGGTTTTCAAATCGCCCTCTGCGCTGAGCCACTTTCTTTTGTTCATGTGCTCATTGTTTTTGCCAGTCTCATAGTCCACTTTTCAAGTCCCTAAGCAGCAGTAATTTAGGGCGTTTAGAAATGTGTTTAGTCATTGCTACACAATTTATCACACTGTTTTTTTATTTTCTTTTCAGTGTTTCATATATCATAGATGTTAACCTTGATCTGTATTTATTAAAATATTTAATGTATTAGATTTTGTTGACTTCATATCTTTTGTTATAAAAACACTTTAAGTTTTGTTGTTTGATTTCTTTTTTTAATTATGTCTTTCTTTGTTCTTATAGCTTCAGGGTTTCTTGAGTTGGTTAAGAAGTTTTCCCTGTGTTTGGTGTTTCCACGTAGGCAAACAAAACAAAATAACCCCTGACAGCCTTCTCCCAAACAGAAGAGTATAAAATAGGCCCACCAAGCAGGGAATCTAGGTTAGGCTGGAGGTGGGGAAGAGCTAAAGGGAGGCAGCCCAAGTCTGCTTTCAGGGGGTCCCAAGTGAGAGAAACTCACTGGCCCTTCCTTTCCCCTGGAGCCTGTTGTCTCAGCCAGAAGCAGAGGCCCAGCCCTACCTATCCTTCCCACACTGGAGATTTCCCAGTCTGTTTCTTTTCAGTGGCATCGTACCTGTGTTTGGTACGTGTGCATGTGTGTCATAATTATCTTCTGCTACTATAGCAGAAACTCAAATTATAGCAATTTAAGTTAGAAAGCTGACCACCGTCACTCATGTTCAATGAACTCAGGTGGACATTTCACGGTTACAACAGTGACTCCAAGGAATCATCAAGAGATGAGGCCCCTTCTTTCTTATTTTGTCATTGTTAGGGCTGGCTGCTTCCCACAAGGCTCCCTGAGATCTGGTTGCTGATGGGGTTCTGATCAGCAGGCCTGCGTTTTATGCGGGAAGGAGAAAGGGTGAGTACAGGCTCTCCCCTGGTCATTACTCCTTTACCGAGCCCAACAACTCCTAAATCTCATCGCCTTTCCGGATACACAGGAAAGCTGGAAAAGTGTAGGTTTCTGTTATGTTTCTGGACACAATGCAGAGATTCTGTAAATGAGGGACAAAAGGGAGAATATACAGTGGGCACGCAACCAGGAGATCCTGGGATAGTATGACTTTCTAGGAAATATGGCTGGGTTGTTGTGTATGTGGAACTAGTGGCCCAGACCCTCCTGTGTGTGCCTCATTATATCTGGGAGAGTCACCCAGGTGGCCTTGAATGTAAAAGTTTGGGAACACTGTGCCCACAGTGCCACTGCATGCACTGGGGAGTCCAGGGAGAAAACTGATCAAATGGAAAGGTGGAGAGTTCCCAGAACTACAGCGGGAGAGTCTGGAGTGTTATCTGGAGCACCTCGGAGAAAGGTACCAACTCTGGCTTATCTACACCTGAGGGAGGCTCAGGGTTACGTCTGCCTGTCTCCCTACCTCTAATCCAGCAGTCACCCAGCGACAGGCCACCAACCACGAGTCCTGATCAGTCTCTCAAGGGTAGGAAGAGTGTGAAGTGGAACCTGAGTGCCAGGCACTGGGAAGAGCTGTGCAGGCATATACATCTGGTTTTTATAGCTCCCTCCCTTCAGAAATGTCTAGTGGGGCATTACTGTCATTATCCCCTCACTGTTCTTGTTAAAAACAATAAAACTACATCACATAATTAGGCTTCTATAGTAAATCAGATCAGTTTTTTGAATACTAAAATGCTCAGTACAGTTTTGATAGAGTTTCACAAAAGCACAATTTGCTGTGGGAATAATTAACTTCATTATAATGCCATTCTTCCCTTCCAGAGGAAAGACACGCCCCTCTACTCAACTTTTATTTTATATTTGGCAGCAAAGTTTTATAAATAGTTTCCTTGATATAAGCTCTTAAATTGTTATTAAGGTGATTTTTCCAGCTTTATTGAGATGTAATTGACATATGACACTATGTAAGTTTAAGGTGTACAAGGTGATGATTTGATATATTATATACCACAAAATACCATGAAAAGTTTAGTTAACAGAGGCAGGGTTCCTCTGTTAACTAAACCTCATATATTTATATGAGGTGTCCTTCACGTTATATAATTACCATTTTGTTGTTGTTATGGTGAAAATATTGAAAATATTTACTCTTAGCAACTTTCAAGTATACCATGCAGTTTGCTAACTATAGCCACCATGGCGTGCATTAGATCCCTAGAACTAACTTAAACTAGAAGTCTGTACTATTTGACTGACATCTCCCAGTCCCCCACCACTGGCCCCAGCAACCACCATTCTACTCTGTTTCTGTGAGTTTGACATTTTTAGATTCCACATTTAAGTGACATCATGTGGTATTTATCTCTCCGTCTGACTTATTTCATTTAGCATAATGCCTTCAAGGCCCATCCATGATGTCACAAATAGCAAGATTTGCTTCTTTTTGTGGCTGAGTAATATTCTATTTTATATATATTTGTGTGTCACATTATCTTGATCCATTCATCCATTAATGGCCAAATAGATTGTTCCATGCCTTGGATATTAGAGATGATTCTGCAGTGAACATAGGAGTCCGCATATCTCTTCAAGAGAACAATTTCATTTCACTTGGATATATATCCAGAAGTGGGACTGCTGGGTGATGTGACAGTTCTATCCTTTGTTTTTGAGAAACCTCTACACTGGCGTTCATTCTGGCTGTACCGACTTACATTCCCACCACCAGGGCACAAAGGTTTCTTTTTCTCCACATCTTTGTCTATACTTGGTGTCTCTTGTCTTCTTGAGGATAGCCGTTCTAACAGGTGTGAGGTGATATTTTGTGGGTTTGATTTGCATTTCCCCAATGATTTGTGATACTGAGCATCTTTTCATGTATCTGTTGGCCATTTGTGGGTCTCTTTGGAAAAATCTCTATTCATGTCCTCGGTCCACTTTTTAATTGAGTTGATTGGGTTTGGTTTTTTGTTTGTTTTTGCTATTAAGATGTATAAGTTTTTATATATGTTGGAAATTAATCCCTTATCAGATATATGATTTGCAAATATTTTCTTTGATTCCAAAGGTTGCCTTCTCACTTTGTTGATGGCTTCTTTTGCTGCACAGAAGCTTTACAGCTTGATGTGGACCTGTCTGTTGATATTTCCTTTTGTTGCCTGGGCTCTTGTTGTCATATTCAAAAAAGTTATTGCCAAGACCAAAGTCAAAGAGGTTTATCCCTCTGCTTTCATCTACTATTTTTATGGTTTCAGGTCTCATATTTAAGTTTTAATTTATTTTGAGTTAATTTTTGTGAATAGTGTAAGCAGGGCATTAATATCATTCTTTTTCACGTGATTATACAGCTTACCTAACACCAATTATTGAAGAGATTATCCCTTCTGCAATGAGTATTCTTGGCTCTCTTTTCAAAAACAGGTTGGCTCTATATGTGAGGATTTCTTTCTGGGTACTCGATTAGTTCTATGTGTCTATTTTTATGCTAGTACCATAATGATTTGATTATTATAGCTTTATAGAATAGTTTTAAATCAGGAAGTGTGATGTCTCCAGATTTGTTGTTCTTCCTCAGGATTGCCTTGCCTATTTAGATGTTTTTTGTCTCTGTATAAATTTTAGAATTTTATTTTCCTATAAAAAATACCATTACAAAACATTTAAAAATATTATTTATAATAGCAACCAAAAAGAAATTATTTCAGATAAGTTTTGTATAAAAGATGCCTCTTAATGAAGAAAATTATAAAATTGAATCAAAAGACGTTAATGAAAACCTAAATAAATACAGAGAAGTATTTGCTCATGGATTTGAAGATTCAACATTCTCAAGATGCCACTGTCAAATTATTCTATAGATTGCAATTTAAAACAATATTAAAACAGGATTTTGTAGAGCTCAGCAAACCATTTTTAATATTTGTATAGAAGTATAAAAAAATCATATACCAGGTACTCCTAGAAAAGAGAGAGAGAGAATACAGAAGGATGTTCCCTATGAGATAACAAGATTTATTACAAAGCAGTGGAAATTAGAACAGTATGGTACTGGTACGGAAAAAAACAAGTTGATACGTGAAAACGAATACAAAACTCAGAAATATACCTACATATACATGGAGCACCATACACGTGAGAGGAAGCCTTGAAATCAGGGAGGGACTTCCTGATTCAACCATGATGGAGTAGACAACACAAAGTGTTCTCCTTGCTGTAAACAACTGAATACTGAATAAAATATGTAAAACAAAGCTCCCAGGCACTGGACAGATACCAACTCAGTTATGGTCCTTGAGAGAAGAAGAGAAACATGGAAGGGCAGCCCCACACTCAACACAAGTTTCTTCAAAAATGGCAAATAAGCAGAGGAGACAGAGGTCAGAGTTCAGTGATGCCAACACAGTTGGGATTTGGGCAGAGTTCCAGAAATAAGAAACCCACAGAGAAGGACACCCAAAGGTCTGCATTATAATTCGCCTGTGGGTCTTCGGCCAACCCTCCAGCTGCTCACACTGAGAGTGACACTGCAGAAGGCCTAGGAGAGACGAGCCACAGGGAGGCTCGAAAGCTGAAGCTCTATCAGGGGCTACACAGTATGAGGGAGATAAAAGTTGCAGTTTGATCCCAAATACAGTGGAGCAAACTTGGGGTACACCTTGAGCTCTCCGTTAAGACCCAAGAAAGTTCATGTGCTAAGATTAAGAAAAAGGCAACACTCTGGAGTAAGGAAAGGCATCTGCTATAACAAAGCCTGAGGCAAAGTCACAATAGGTTCCAGGTGGTGCCCTTGGTATTTAAACTAATTGCCAGAACAAAACTCTTCAAAAGAACACAACGTGATCCAAAGACTCTACAAGGTATTATCCAGAATATTCAGTGTATATATTTTTCAAAAATCAGTCATACAAAGATGCAAGAAAAGGTGATCAACATACAGAGGAACAGCAATGAGTAAAAGCAGCCCAAGACATGATCCAGATGCTACGGTTTACAGACAAAAATGTTAATATAACTGTCAGGAATGCGCGAGAAATAGAGGTGAGGTGAGGGGGCGGAAACCAGGTGATCTGATACCAGTGCCTTTATTTGGTGCTGCTCTAAGAGGCGGGCTGAGTCAGGGTCGACTTCAGCACTGGGCGAAGGCAGGAGTGGTTTGGTTATTTTTTTAAGTATATTTTATTGATTATGCTATTACAGTTTTCCCAATTTTTCCCCTTTATCCCTCCTCAGCCCTGCACCACCCCCCTACAACCCTCCAGCATTCCCCTCCCCTTAGTTCATGTTCATGGGCTATACATATAAGTTCTTTGACTTCTCTGTTTCCTATATATATTGGGATTTTCAAAAGAAAAAGCGTGGAGTTTGTGAGGAGATAGGGGAAGGAGTAGTCTCTTGTTCTTCCAGGTGGGTGCCTCAGGGTTCCAGGATGTGAGCCGGAACAATGGGTTAAGGTAAAGGGCGGGCCATTCCCAGGTACAGGAGGGTCAGTCTGACCACAGCTATTGAGGCTGGCGCCAAGTGTCTGCTGTGTGTGGTGGGAGAGAGTTTCTATTAAGCTGTGGGCTACCAGGCTAGTCGGGAAAACTGAGTCATGGGCAGTCCTAAGGGTTGGAAACTGGTCTGACTGGGTCATTAGCAGTCTGGGGGTTGGGGATCTGGCCTGACCCTTTCAGTAACTATGAGAAATATTTTAAAGAAAATAGAGGAGAGCTGACTGGTCTGGCTCAGTTGGTTGGAGCCTCACTCCAAAACCCAAAAGGTCGCAGGTTTGATTTCTGGCCTGGACACATGCCTGGGGTACAGGTTCAGTCCCTGGTTGGGGTACTTAGGAGAGGCAACCGATTGTAGTTTTCCCTTTTGCATCAGTGTTTCTCTCCCTCTCCCTCCCTCCCTCTCTCTAAAATCAATAAGTATGTCTTCAGGTAAGGATAAAAAAAATTTTGGTCCTGGCTGGTGTGGTTCAGTGGATTGAGTGCCTGCCTGCAATCCATGGGGTCGCCGGTTCGATTCCCAGTCAGGGCACCTGCCTGGGTTGATGGGCGCACAAGAAGCAACCACACATTGATGTTTCTCTCCCTCCTTCTCCCTCTAAAAACAAAATAAATAAAATCTTAAAAAAATTTTTTTGAAGATGCACAAGCCAGATGAAAAGGACAATTTCAACAAAGAACTGGAATCAATAAAAAAAATCAAATGAATATTCTAGAACTAAAGAATACAGTGCATAGAGTTAGAAGTTTACTGGATGGATCTAATAGCAGACTTGGAAGGCAGAAGACAGAATAAATGAAG
>PVIA01007653.1:0-80673 GCA_004024845.1 Tonatia bakeri | reverse complement strand
GATGTGCCTTGGTGTGTTCCTTCTTGGGTCCAATTTCTTTGGGACTCTCTGAGCTTCCTGGACTTCCTGGAAGTCTATTTCCTTTGCCAGAATGGGGAAGTTCTCCTTCATTATGTTTTCAAATAAGTTTTCAATATCTTGCTCTTCCTCTTCCCCTTCTGGTAAACCTATAATTCGGATGTTGGAATGTTTAAAGATGTCCTGGAGGTTCCTAAGCTTCTCCTCATTTTTTTCAATTATTTCTTCATTCTTTCCTGTTTGGTTGTTTCTTTCTTCCTTCTGGTCCACTCTGTTGTTTTGAGTCCCAGTTTCCTTCCCATCACTATTGATTCCCTGTGTATTTTCCTTCATTTCTCTTATCGTAGCCTGCATTTGTTCATCTAATTTGTGACCAAAATCAACCAATTCTGTGAGCTTCCTGATCACCAGTGTTTTGAACTGTGTATCTGAATGGTTGGCTATTTCTTGGTCGCTTAAAAGGATGAGTTCTGGGGCTTTGATTTGTTCTGTTTGAGCCATCTCTCTCTCTCTCTCTATTTTTTTTTTTTTGTCTGGTCATGCCTGTTATAGTACGGGGCGCAGCCTTAGGTGTTCACCAGGGCAGGGCACCCCAGTGGCTGGGTTGTGGCTTTGTATGTGGGGGCTGGGTCGAGAGGGAACAATGGCGGTTGCTCTGTTCTCCGTGGGACCTCAGTCCTTTCTGCTGCTTCCCCCAAGCAAACTGGGCCCCTCTGGTGCCAATTCCTGTGTGGGTGGGCTTGTGCATGCCGTGGGACCGGGAGGGTTTATTTTTAAATTTATTTTTTATTTATTATTATTACTGCTGCAATTTCTTTAGATGTAATCTGTCTATTAGGATTCTGTGATTCTTCCTGATTTATTTTTGGAAGATTGTATGTTTCTAAAAATTTATCCATTTCATCCAGGTTGTTCAGTTTGTTGGCATATAATTGTTCACAATATTTTCTTACAATCCTTTGTATTTCTGTGGTGTCAGTTGTTATTTCTCCTCTTTCAATTCTGATTTTATTTATTTGGGTCTTTTCTCTTTTTTTATTGATGAATCTGGTTAATGGTTTGTCAATCTTTTTTATCTTTTCAAAGAACCAGTCTTGGATTCATTGATCTTTTGTATCATTTTCTTAGACACTTTTTCATTTTATTTTTGCTCTGATCTTATTTCCTTCCTTCTATTCACATTGGGCTTTATTTGTTGCTCCTTTTCAAGTTCCTTTAAGTGTGGAGTTAAATGGTTTATTTGAGCTTTTTCTTGTTTTTTTTTTGAGACAGGCCTGTAATGCTATGAATTTCCCTCTTAGCATTGCTTTCCTAGTGTCCCACAGATTTTGGATTGTTGTGTCCTCATTTTAATTTGTTTCAAGGTATCTTTTAATTTCCTCCTCGATCTCATTGTTAACCCACTCATTGTTTAATAACATGTTATTTAGCTTCCATGTGTTTGCATGTTTTTCAGTGTTCTTTTTGTGGTTGATTTTTAGTTTCATAGCATTGTGGTTAGAGAAGATGCTTGATATGATTTCAATCTTAAATTTATTGAGACTTGTTTTGTGTCTTAGCATGTAGTCTATTATAGATAAAGTTCCAAGTATGTATATTCTGCTGCTTTGGATTAAAATGCTCTTAAGATATTAATTAAATCCATTTAATCTAGTGTGTTATTTAAGGCTGCTGTCTCTTTGTTGATTTTCTGCCTGGAAGTTCCATCCACTGAAGTCGATGGGATGTTGAAAATCCCCAACTGTGACTGTATTTCCATTGATCTCTCCTTTTATGTCCATGAAAATTTGCTTTACATATTTAAGTGAACCTGAGTTGGGTGCGTAAATGTTTACTAGGGTGGGTTACATCCTCTTGTTGGATTGTTCCCTTTATCATTATGCAGTGTTCTTTGTCTCTTATTATAGCCTTGGTTTTAAAGTCTATTTTGTCAGATACAAGTACTACTATCCCAGCTTATTTTTCTTTTCCACTTGAATGACATATCTTTTTTCACCCCTTTACTTTTAGTCTGTGTGTATCTTTTGATCTGAGATGGGTCTCTTGGAGGCAGCATATACATGGGTCTTGTTTTCTTATCCATTTAGCTACCCTCTGTCTTAGTTGGAGCATTTAAGGCATTTACATTGAAAGCGATTATTGACAGATATGTATGTAGTGCCATTTTGTTGTTAGACTATTTTCCTCTTTTTTTCCCTTTCTCTTTTTCCTCTTCTTTTTAAAGCAAGCCCTTTAACATTTGTTGCAGTATTGGTTTGGTGTTAACAAACCCCTTTAGCTTTTTCTTGTCTGGGAAGTTCCTTATCTCTCCTTTGAGTTCAAATGATAGCCTTGTGAGGTAAAGTAAACTTGGTTGTAGGTCCTTGCTTTTAGTCACCTTGAATTTTTCATGCTACTTTCTTCTGGCCTGAAATGTTTCTGATGAGTAATCAGAGGACAATCTAATTGGTGCTCCCGTGTGGGTAGCTAGCTACCTGCTTTTCTCTTGTGGCTCTCTCTTCATCTTTAAGCCTTGTCATTTTAATTATGATGTGTCTCCGTGTAGGCCTCTTTGGGTCCAACTTGTTTGGGACTCTGAGCTTCCTGGTCTTGTGTGACTTTTTCCTTCACCAGATTAGGGAAGTTTTTGGTTATTATTTCTTCAAATAGGTTCTCAATCCCTTGCTTACTTTCTTCTTCTGGTATTCCCATGATGCAGATGTTGTTACGTTTCATGGTGTCCAAGACATTTCTTAAGCTCTCTCTTTTTTTAAGTTCTTTCTTCTTTTTGCTGTCCTGCCTGATTGTTCTTTCTACCTTGTCTCCCAAAACACTCATTCAATCCTCTGCTTCATCTAACCTACTGTTTATTTCTTTCAGTATATTATTTATCTCAGATACTGCATTCTTTATTTCTGACTGGTGCTTTTTTATGGTTTCTATGTCTTTTTCCATGCTGTTGAGTAGTGTTATAATCATTACTCTAAATGCTCTATCTGATAAATTGCTTACTTCCATTTCATCTAGTTGTTCTGGAAAATTCTCTTGTTCTTTCATTTGGGGCTTATTTCTTTGTCTTCCCATTTTGGCTGCTTCTTTGTATTTTCCACTTTAGATGATAAACTAAGCAGCTGTTAATCAAATCAGTTGTTGATCTAATCTGTCTGTAATCAACAGTCAGGCATAAGCACCACTGGGCAGGGCTATTACTTCCCCTCAGACTGACGCCATTCAGAGAGGAGTACTCTGCCTCAGAGAGATGGTTCCTGCAGTGTGAGAGATGACTCAGCACATGTATCCTGGCAGCTCTTTCCTCAGTTCCCTCCCCAAAGCCACTAACCCCAGACTTTCCTCCAGCATCTTTAGTCCATTTTTCCCTCCTTTTTCTTGCACCCAGGGTAAGTAGTGGCAAAGAAATTGTGTGCTTTGCCCCTTTAAAAGGCTCTCTGCATCTCCAGCTGTCCTCCCTGGCTGACAGAACCCCTACTACTTTTCACAGCTAGAAAAGCTGTGAACACAACTATCTGGGTTCCTTTCCAGCTCTGGTGGTGTAGACTGGGGAGGCCAGCTTGGGGTTTAGACCCTACACTTCTCAGGGGGAACCCTTCAACTGCTGAAATATCCCTCTGGCACTTCAGCTGCCACCTGTGGGAGCCCAGCCAGTCCTCTCGAGTCTCCTCTGCACTGCCTACCAGTCACATTGTGCTGAAGTGTTTTCTTCTGTCTGTCCATGGTTGTAAGGCTTCTCTCCAGCTAGTGTTCAGTTGGTTATTCAAGATAATTTCTCTATAATTTAGTTGTAATTCCAGATTGATCCTGGGAGAAGTTTAGTGTAGCTTTCACTTACCCCTCCACCATCTTGGATCTCCAGAACTGAATTTTTATCTATAGAAATATTATAATAAAGACAGAAAAAACAATAATATAGTCTAATTCCCGGCCATTACACAGGTATAATAGAAAATACAGTATTTGTATGCCTATAATTTATATACATTTCCTGTTTAATCATAATTTAAAGAACAGATGCTGCTTTGTGATGAATTTTCATTTTTACCTGGGAAATCTTGTTTTTCAGAAATCTTGTTCTCTAATCAGTTGATGAACATATGGCAAACATTTTGAACTCTTTTCTGAATAATATTCTACAAATAACACTACTATTCAACATATTACTTCTAGTAGGGGAGAAGGGTTTTCAGGAACTACTATAAAGGACACATGGACAAAACCAAGGGGTGGGGGTGGAAGCAAGGGAGGGAGATAGGTTTGCCTGGGGTGGGGGGAAATGGTAGGGAGAAAATGCAGACAACTGTAATTGAACAACAATAAAATAATTTAAAAAAACATCACTTTTAGTAAATGTTCTTTAATATTGCTTTGTAAAAATTCCCCATTAGATGGTTTACTCATCATCTTTTGAGATAATTACATATGAATGTTGAAGTGATACAGAATTTGATGATGGTGGCAACTGAGAGTTAATTTGCATTATAATAGGAAATCTTTTGATATCTATTTCCTTTAAAATTATTTAAAACATAAACACATAGGTGATATATACATATAAATACACATATACATATACATTATACATACATAATTTTTCTTATTCTGAAATATATACTTGTGTGTGTGTACCCTATATACAAACACAGATATGTATGTGTGTATATATGTTTCCAGGTAATAAAAGTCTATAATCTATAATGTTTAAACCCACAAGCATAAGAATATAAAAAAAACTTGACCTTATACTGAACTCAGCAATTCTGAATTAAGTGTTCAGAATAAACCTTTCTTAGTAGCCTCTTAACCTTTCATCCAAAACAAATAACTTATTACAAAAAGGAAAGTATATTAACTTTATTAATTTTTTAAATTCCCTGAATATTTTCTGGAGGAAGGTGAGACTCTAATTTGGGGGATTGGGATGGGAGGGTCAGGAAATGGAGAAGAAGAATGAGCAAATCTTTGGTTCTTATTTGCAGGCTGTTTCTTTAAAAAAATGAAGTCAATTATGCCTTTTATTTAATTGAGAAGATCTTTTATTGGGAAAGATAACAGCTCTATGAAAAGTTAATCATTCAGTCTTAAATTACTTTTAAAGTTGCAAGATGCCTGTTTCTACACAAGCTTCCCTAGTTTCAATTCATACACATATTTGTTTACTCAATAATTTAATAACTAGGTAATGCAGGCCTATTAGTTGCCAGAGCTTGGCCTGAACCTTGGGAATACAAAAAATGAGAAATGCTTGGGAGCAGACAGCCTAGAGAAGAAACAGAAAAGAGTGTGAAAAGTGAAGTCTCTTCTTAGAAAGGGATCTCTGAATTATTATGAACTTCCACTGCTAATTTTATTCATTGAATTAATATAGAACAGACCTTCAAAATTCAACACAGTTTTTAGAGCAGGAAAAACAGCAAATTCACTGAAACTTTTTCATGAGTAAATGAAATTATCCCGTGAAATGTCTTTTTTGATATATAGTTGTCTTTTATTTTTATAAGTTATTTGTTGTTGTTGTTGAAAGTCCTTAATGTAGTGGATGTATGCCTTCTAACTCATTTCCTAGGTTTCTTTGGCTGCACTGTTTTGTGGGCCTTATCCTGAGATAAAATCACTTGATAGTCTTGCTAAGTTTGGTAAGCCAACACAAGTCATCAGCACTCTATCTCTGCCCTTGAGTTTTTCACAACATGGCTTTGGTTTTAATTTTATATGTAATCTGGAAAAAGCTCTTAAAATGCCTCAAAAACTCTATGGTAAAGGAAAGACAGCAGGCCTAACAGGACTTTGGATCATGTGCAGCTTCTAGGATCAGGCTCCAGTTAGTAGAATCTACACATTTGCCTCTACGCACTCCTTCCAGCAGCAGATCAGCACAATTTTCTGTGGACATCACTTGGAGCATTGCTGTCCCTTAGCCCTGAGGGTTAAAGTCCAGTTCAACACTGAGGGAGATTCTATTGGTGACATTAGCAAAAAGTGATAGCCCAAAGCCAGACACTTCCCAGGGTTGGTACCTTTCATGGGTCTGTGTAAATAAAGTACAAAGTTGTTGAAGGCGCTTTTTGAGACTGCCATGATTTAGTCAGTCACCTATGGAGTATGCTATTCCTCCAATACTTTGAATTTATAGGATCTGTGAGCTGAATAAGTCTCAAGACCTTCCTTATAGTAGATGAAAAAAATACTCTGCTATTCTTAGGAGGCATGCCCCATTCAGTCTTTAGCTCAAAGGATTTACCATCAATCTCAAATTGTTTCAATAGAGGGCTATATTCATAAAGACCCAAGCAAAGAAGGCTTTCCAGGCAATGGCCACCACTGTGATTAACACTCCAGGTGTTTTATAGACCCATCACACAAAGGCCTAGTTGCTAATAAAAGGTCAGTCTAATTTGGTTAATTTCCATTTGAGAACCAGTAATTGTGTTGTCCACTTGCCTTATGATATTGGCTTCAAGATCTCTGAGGCCTTGGTTGAGGTCTTTGGCTCAAATCTTCTAGATCTTGATGGGATGAACAAACACTAACACAAGAAGTTGCAGCTCACGTAGCTGATGAGGTACATCTGGATTGTCATGAGAATATTGTGGAGGCATCACATCCACATGTAGAACACTGGAGATGATGGTAGTAGCTGTGAGGTGAATCCCCTGCAATGTCTTTTTTTAAAAGGATTAACTTTAAAAAGAGTATTTGTATAGTGCTTTGCAATTACTGAAAGTAGACTTTTTTAATTAAAAAATGTACAGAAACCTTACATTGGACTGTAGCTAAAATTCACTGCTATTATCAGTTATTTAATCACTAGATATTATAACTACAGCATCTATCTAGTTCTTAAGGGAGATGCCCCCTTGTTTTTAGTCTATTTCTCCTTTTAATTCTGTAAGTTTTTGCTTCATACATTTTGGTGGTCTTATCTTTTAGGTGCATAAATACAAGGAAAAAGTAGGCTTACAGTTGTGAGTAAGCAAAACAGTTTACTCATGTATTATTTATCAATTATTATATTATTTATTATTAACCTACTTCTGCCCACACCAGTACTTAAAATTATATCTTCTTTTGTTAATATGTAATATCCTTCTTTGTGTCTAGTAAACATTTTTTTTTAATTTGAAGTCTATTTTAACTGGTATTAGTATATTCACCCCTGCTCTCTTTTGGTTACTATTTGCATGGAAATATTTTTTTTCCATCATTTTACTTTCAACGTGTTTGTGTCTTTGAATCTCACATGAGTCTCTTGTAGTTGGGTCATATGTTTTTATCCCCTATGCCAATCTCTTTCTTTTGATTGGGGAGTCTAATTGATTCACATTTAAAGTAATTACTAATAAAGAGGGACTCACTTCTGCTATTGTGTTATTTGTTTTACATCTGCCTTTCCTTTTTCGGCCTCAATTCCTGCATTACTGTCTTCTTTTGTATTTAGTTGCTTTTTTTTTTTTGTAGTGAAATGTTTAAGTTCCTTTCTCATTTCCTTTTCTGTGTATTTTGTAGCTCATTTCATTTTTTAAAACTCTCACCTAAGGATATATTTATTGATTTTAGAAAGAGAGGAAGGGAGAGAGAGAGAGAAATATTAATTGGCTGCCCCTTGAAAGTGCCTTGACTGGGGGTCAAACTTCTTGTGTATGGGATGACGCTCCAACTAAACAAGCCACCTGTCCAGGGCTATAGCTAATTTGTTTGTGATTACAATGGAGACTACATTTAACGATCTAAAGTTATAACACTCTAATTTCAACTTAAAACAGCTTAGTTTTGATAACGTACAAAAACTGCTCCTTCAAAGCATCGCAGGTTTGATTCCCAGTCAGGGCACATGCCTGGGTTGCAGTCCATGGCCCCAGCAATGGCACATTGATGTTTCTCTCTCTCTTTCTCCCTCCCTTCCCTCTCTAAAAATAAATAAATAAAATCTTTAAAAAAAATTAAAAACTGCTCCTTTACAGCTCCACCTCCACCCCTTTTAATTGTCTTTATATACTGCAAAGTCTCAAAACATAAACTAATAATCCTTTAAAATGGATTTGTCTCTTAACTTATATGGAAAACAAGATTTGGAGTTAGAAACCAAGGTTTCAGCACACTAGCTTCTATACTAGTAACTTTTTTTCTTTAAATGTATTTGTTTCTTAAATCAAAAAGAAAACAAAAATACAGTTACAAACCATTGTTATAATAATACTAGTTTATATAGTTACCCATGTATTTATCTTTATTGAGATCTTTATTTTTCCACATGGCTTCTAGTTGCTGTCTGGTGTCCTTTCATTTCACCTTGTGAGAAGCCCTTGAGTATTTCTTATAGGGCAGGTCTGGTAATCACTGACTTCCTCAGCTTATGTTTATCTGGAATGTCTTAATTTTTCTCTTACTTTTAAAAAGAAATTTTACCAGATATAGAATTCCTGGTTGACATTTTTTTTTCTTTTAGCACTTTAAATATACTGTCCCACTGTCTTCTGGTCTCCAAAGTTTCTAATGCAAAATCTGGTCATAGTCTTATTGTGGATCTCTTGTATATGACAATTTGCTTTTCTTTCGTTGCTTTTAAGATTCTGTGTTCGTCTTTTGAAAGTTTGATTATAATGTGTCTCAGTGTGGGACTCCTTGAGTTCATCTTACTTGAAGTCATTGAACTTCTTGGATATTTATATTCATGTCTTTCAGCAAATTTGGGAAGTTTTTAGCCATTATTTCTTCATATAAACTCTCTCCTCCTTCTGGGACTCCCATGATGTGTTCTCTTAATGGTGCCCCATAAGTCCTGTAGGCTCTGTTTGCTTTTCTTCAGTCTTTTTTTTTTCTGTTCCTTAGACTTGAAAATTTCCACTGTCCTATCTTCAAGTTTGATGATCCTTTCTCCTGTCGGCTCAAATCTGCCTTTGAATCCACCTAGGGAATTTTTCACTTCAGTTATTGTACTTTTCAACTTCAGTTCTTTTTCATTTCTTTTTAAGTTTTCTCTTTAGCAATATTTTCATTTTATTTGCAGACCACTTTCTTGATTTCCTCAATATCTTCCTTTGGCTTTTAAAACATTTTTCTTTAGTTTTCTGAACAACTTTAAACAGTTATTTTAAAGTTTTATATAGTATATCTGCCATTAGGTCTTTTTCAGGGACACCTTCTGTTGATTAACTTTTTTTCCTACAAATGTGTCATACTTTCTTGTTTCTTTGTATGCCTTGTGATTTTTTGTTGAACACTGGACATTAGAATCTAATAATGTGATAACTTTGGAAATCAGGTTCTCCATTTTCCTCAGGGTTACTATCTTTTTATTTTTATTTTTTAAATTGTTATAGGCTGTTTCTGTACCATGATCAGACTGAGGTATAAACTTATGGACGTCTCACGTAGTTTCTGTGCTTCTCCCTGGGCATGCACGGTCACTTTCTAATTATCCCCTCATATGCAGTAGTTGATTCGAAAGTTCTAGTGTTTAACGTATGGCTCCCAAAATGGGGAAAAGCAGAAAATGAAGGTGAAAAAAAGAGTACCAGACCTATAAATTGCTTAAGTCACTTCAGCTAGAGACAGACAGTCTTGCAACAATGAGGGGAGGTGCAACAATAGCTGACTGCTTCTATTTTGGCACCTCTGTGGTCAGAAGAAGCAATCAGCTATCAGAGCACAGATCCCTAATATCTACAGGATAGGGTACTTTTTTTCCCATCTTGTCTTCCACAAGCTGTGTGCAAGCTGCTCCAGGAACACATGTGCAGCTGCCTGACATGGGCTGAGAGTGGGTGTCTACTAATGGTTGAAATTGACCACAATTTACCTTCCAAGTCTTCCCTTGGAAGCTGCAAGACCTCAACAGACTCCAGAGTTCTAAAACAGTTACATCAGAATCTGTCAACAGACAGATTCTGCCAGTGCAATTTTTATCTAAACAGGGAGACAGATTCTTGGTATTTCCTATTCCATCATCTTCTCAGAGTCCTCTGCCAACAGTGATACATATTTGATACTTTATTAGTCTTTGGGTTTTTATAATACATGAAAACAACATTTCCAAAACTTAGTTTTACAGAGTCAAGAATTGAGGAGAAATTTATTTCACCTTTTTGCTTGTTTGTTTATACTATAAATAATAACAACTGGGGAAAAAAGCAAAATTACTTACCTAGCTTTAAAAGATATACTTCATTTCATTAGGGCTGCAATAATTAGATTTGCTTTTCAAGTCAGATTTAAGAATGCCTTTCATAGCTACCAGCAGCAGAACATGTCAGATAAATATTAAAAAAAGTCTATAAATACATTCTTCAGAAACAAAGAGTACTTCAGTGAAATGAAAATTCTTACTCCTGTCAAGTGGCTAGGAAAAGAGCTTTCTATAAGTGTGCACATACCAATTTAAGGGGTTACTTCATACAATGGCAGAACTCAAGGACAAGAGGACAGCTCACTACACCCCCTTGTGGCCACACCCAAATGTTTGTAAAGTTTTTGTATCAGAAGAATAACATGGTAAGAGGTAGAGATTTAGATTTCAGAAGGGCAAAGAACACAAGAGGTACAGTTTCAGTGTGTTCAGTTAGAACCTGTTTTTAATACATGGAAAGCTCTACTTTTGTAAATCAAACATATATAATATCATGACTATATCAACTCCTACTCACAATGGACTTTTCTTCTTTTCCATTTAAACAAAAAATTTTTAACCCTCACCTGAGCATATGTTTATTGATGTGGGAGAGGGAGAGAGAGAGAAACATTGACATGAGAGGGAAACATCCATCAGTTACCACCCATACATGCCAGGACTGGATATTGAACCTGCAACCTAGGCATATGCCCTGACTGGGAATCAAACCTGCAACCTTTTGTTGACTGGGAATCAAACCTGCAAACCTTTGGTGTATGGGACAATGCTCCAACCAACTGAGGCACCCAGTCAGTCTCCACTTTAATTAAAGTACAATGAGATACCATCTCACAGTCATTAGGATATCCACTATCCAAAAAAAACCCCAGAAAATAACCAGTGCTATTAACGATGTGAAGACATTGAAACCCTTGATGGGAATGTAAAATGGTACAGGATGGTGGGCCCTCAAAAAATTAAAAATAGAATTACCATATGATCCACAATTCTGGGTACATACTCAATTAAAAGCAGGGTCACCAGAAATTTGTACACCCATGTTCATAACAACATTATTCACAGTAGCCAAAAGGCAGAAACAACCCAAATGTCCATTAACAGATGAGTGGATAAACAAATTGTGGCATATGCTTACAAGGAAATACTATTCAACCTTAAAAAGGACAAACATTCTGACACATGCTACAACATGAACAATCCTTGAGGACATTATGCTAAGTCATATAAGCCAGTCACAAAAGGACACATATTGTATGAGTCCATTTATATGAGGTACCTATAGTAGTCAAATTATCAGCTATGAAAAGTAGAATGTTGGCTGCCAGAGCTGGGTTAAGGAGAGGCTGGGGAGTTTCATTTAATGATAACAAAGTTTCAGCTTTGGAAGTAAATTATTCTCTAGGTTAAGATATTTTTAACTAGAACATATACTGAGTTAGAGCACATCTGTCTTCTTTTCACAGCCAAAAGATGGACAATGTAGTACATTTATCATTCTTATATTTAAATGCACAAATTATTTCACTAAATAGGCTGGAATTAAATGAAGTCATATCTCAAAAGCAAAACATAAACAGAGCAAATACAAGATCAAAGAAACCTGATGAGGTATCAGAGACATAGATCTGGAGGAAAGATTTTTCCACAATGAATTAGTAACACAATACCATGGTGAAACTGTATCTTACACAAAGACATGCCCTGATTCGTTTCTAGTAAAGCTATCATTTCTAGTATACATATCAACATCATTCTCCTTTATTCATTCCATAAGCATTTACTAATGCTAACTACATGCTAATTGCTGTAGATACTGAGATAAAAGACACAGTCACTGTCCTGATGCTGCTGTCAGATGGGGAAATAATTGCCCACCTCCTGTCATACTGTGTAACTGCCAGGTTTTTTCTGGCAGTCATGTCATTCTTCTAGACACAGATAAATTCAATCAAAACTCCTCTGCTTGTAAGATATAGACAATTATCTTCTTATTGTCCCTGAAACACATTAGCACCTACTTCCAGACTTCTGAGGATTTCCTTCCACTCTCCCATCATTATATATATATATATATATATATCTTCTTTTCTCCTGTCTAAAGCCCATTCATTCAAGACCTGGCTCTTCCTAAAATAAATAAATAAATAAATAAAAATAAAAAGACCTGGCTCCTTGAAGAGATTTTCTGAGATTCTGCTGACCCACATTGCTCTTTCTCTACCCCATCTGCTGCAAACTTTGTTCTCAGTGCTAGGTTTGAAGTACCTTGAAGAAAATAATACGTTTTGAAAGGTGAAGAACCTTTTCGATAGACGGTGAGTAATTCTTTATGTCTATGAAAGACTAAAGAGGAAGAAAGTAGGTTTAAACACAGGAGGGGTTTTGGGTTGAACATGAAAAATAACTTCACACAGTTATTAAAAATATAAAAATTGGCAATAAATATATATAATGCTTGAGTTGGGGGGGGCATAAAAATGGTACTGAATGGCTTAAGCATTTTTTTTGTCTTAAAAACAACCATACAGTTTCTCTAAGATCTTTGAGACTATATTATTTTACAATGCTATAAATTGCTGACCCATGGCTACTGTGCTGTGCACCTGAGACCAATACAAAGTAATGCTGAAGAGGAACTGTAAACTGAATGCCTAAAAAAGTTGCTGACCCCAAAGACAATTTCCTAAAGGTTATTCCTTTCTCTTCACTTACACAATTCTTAGGTTAGAGTTGGTATACATAGGAACATACAAATTCTACCATAATTAATATATTTATTTTCTAAATTTTTATCTAAAGTACTTTGTTTTCTACCACAACCATTCATCTTTTTAAAAAGATGTCTTGTGATGTATCATAGAATTATAACCCTGAAGCCTATATAATTTTATTAACCAATGTCACTCCAATAAATTAAAAAAAGATGTCTTGGGATTTCAAAAATTTATTTCACTAGCATATTTTTTGTTCATTTTTATTTATTATCTTACAACTTTATTAGGTTGACTCATATGAGATAGCTGTTTATAGGTTAAAATGATTGAATATTGGCATCTTTTATGGTTTAGTTTTATAGTTACCTCTTGGCAGTTCCCCAGTCAGCAAAGTGGGTCATCACACAAGAAGAAGAAAAGCTATGTGTTAAAAAATATGCAGAAGGAAGACTGGCATTGAATTTCATCCATTTATCTTTTGATTAAAAAAGCAATGACGCACAACCTGATTTTTAGTTCTGTAATTATGTTAGATTTTTACCCCTATCTTCTGAAAAAAAAAAAAACAAAGTATTGTCAGAATATAAATGGGATAAAAGAGCTTGTTTGTTTGTTTTTGAATTGTAATAAAATACACAAAACATTTCTGTGCAACTATCCTCACCATCCATATCTAAACTTTTTCTCTCCCAAAACTGAAACTCTGTACCCATTAAATAATAATTCCCTATCCTTCACTCTATCTCTGAGAATTTGCCTATTGTAGGTATCTCAAATAAGTAGAGAAATACAATATGGATCCTTTTGTGACTGGCTTATTTTACTTAGCATAATGTCCTCAGGGTTTGTCCACGTTGTAGCATATGTCAGGATTTTCTTCTTTCTAAGGTTGAATAATACTAATCTATCACAAGCATGTGTCACATTTCGTTTACCCACTCATTTGTTCATGGACACTTGGCTGTTGAGAATAGTGCTGCAATGAACGTGAGTGCACGAATTTTTTAAGACCCTGTTTTTAATTCTTTTGGGTATATACCCAGACGTGGAATTGCTGTATCATATGGTAATTCTATTTTTAATTTTTTGAAGACTCATCATATTTAACCATTTTATATTCCCACCAACAGTGAACAAGGGTTTAAACTCTTCACATCCTCAACAACACTTGTTATTTGGCGGGGGGTGGGGGATGGACATCCTAATGAGTGTGAGGTGGTTGGTATCTGATAGTTTTGATGTGCACTTCCCTAATGATTAGTGATGTTGAACATCTTTTCATGTGCTTACTGGCCATTTGTTTATTATTATCTTCTTTGAAGAAATGTCTATTCAAGTTCTTTGCCCATTTTTTAATTGAGGTTGTGTTATGGTTAATTTTATGTCTCAGCTTAATTGGGCCACAGGGTGCCCAGATATTTGATTAAATATTATGTCTCTGAGGGCTTTTCTGGATGAGATTAATATTTAATCAGTAGTTTGAGTAAAACAGTTTGCCCTCTCCAATGTGGGTAGGTAGAGAAGAATTAACTTTCTCTGCCTGACAGTCTTTGAGCCAGTACATTGGTTTTCTTCTAACTTCAGACTTAGACTCAGACTAGAATTTTCACTATTAGCTTTCTGGGGTCTCACCTGCATTTCTTGGGACTTCTCAGCTTTCATAATGGTGAGCCAATTCCTTAAAAAAAATCTATCTATATATTTCCTATTGATTCTATTTCTCTGGAAACCCTGACTAATATAGATTTTGGTACTGAGAAGTAGGGTATTACTATAATGAATACCTCAAAATGTGGAAGTGACTTTGGACCTGGATAATGAGGTAGAGGCTGGAAGACTTTTAAAAAAAGATTTTATTCATTTATTTTTAGAAAGAGGGGAAGGGAGGGGGAAAGAGAGGGAGAAAAACATGGATGTGAGAGAAAAACATTGATTGGTTACCTGTTACATGCCCCCAGCCAGTGACCTGGCTCACAACCCAGGCATGTACCCTGACTGAAAATGGAACCAGTGACCTTTCAGTTTGTGAGACGGTGACCAGTCCACTGAGCCACACCAGTCAGGGAGAGGCTGGAAGAATTTTCAGGTACATGCTAGAAAAAGCTGAGATTGCCATGAAGGGAGTATTAAAAGGTAATTCTGGTGAGAACTCAGAATGAAAAGAGGAGAGCTGGAGAAAAAGCCCTCCATATTCTTAGAGTACATAATAATCATAAACAGAACGTTGGCAGAAATATGGGTAGTGAAGGTCATTCTGATGAGGTCTCATACAAAATGAGGAAGATGTTACTAGACATGAATGAAAGGCAATCCTTGTTATACAGTAGCAAAGGAGCCCTGGCTGGTGTGGCTCAGTTGGTTGGGTATCATCCCAAAGAGTGAAGGGTTGCTGGTTGAATTCCAGGTCAGGGCAAATGTCTGCGTTGCAGGTCTGGTCCCTGGAGGGGGTGCATACAAGGAGCAACAGATCAATGTTTCTCTCTCACCTTGATGTTTCTCTCCCTCCCTTTCCTTGGAAGGAAGGGAGGGAGGGAGGGAGGGAGGGAGGGAGAGAAAAAGAGAGAGAGAGAGAAAGAGAGAAAGAAAGAGGCAAAGGACTTGGCTGAATTGTATTCGTATTTTACGGTCTTGCGGAAAATATAGCTTGTGAGTGATAAAACTGAATATTCAGCTCAGGAAATTTCTAAGCAATGTGCTGAAGAAGCAGCCTAGTTCCTTCTAATTCCTTATAATAAAATACAAGAAGAGAGACATGAACTGAAGGTGTTGTGAAGCAAACAAGAACTAAAAAATTTGGAAAATTTTCAGCTTGTCCATACTGCAAAAAAAATGAGGGTATACTCTGAAGAGAATATCAAGAGTGTGTTGACCAACCACTTGTAAGGAGATTAATGTGGGTGTGTACCACAGCATTAATTGGCCATTTCAATAGAAGCCAGGATTGGGATTATACCAACAGAAATACTGCCAGCTGAGACTACAGGAAGCAAAGAAAATAATTCAAAATGAAGGGATATGAACATGCATTATTCTTCAAGAAAAAGGAAAAAGGACCCTAAAGATGATTCAGAGATTATCAGGGCTGCTATACCCACCACAGGGCTAGAGTGCAAAGGTCAAGGGCCAAGGCTGCCTCTTCCTTGGTTTTCAAGGGTGGTACTACTGCCCAGCAGAATGCCATGTGGGTCAACTCTTGGAGAACACTCCAAGGGGGACAGAGGTACAGGGCTACCCCCATGGAAATGATACCACCACTCCAGTGACTCCTGAAAGGACCACAGCCCCAGTGGATTCAGAAGGCAAAGTATTGAACCAAAGAGGATTATTTTTGAGCCTTAAGAGCTAATGGAATTTGCCTTGCTAAATTTTCGGTTCACTTGGGGCCATCACCTATTCTTTCCTATTTCTCCCTTTTGAAATGATAATGTCTGTTCTATGACTGGCCTGCCATTATATTTTGAAGTGTAAACCTTATCTGGTTTCACAGGTTCATAGATAGAGAAGAATTTGGCCCCAAGTCTCACCCATATCTGATTTAGATGATATTTAGATGAGACTTTGGACTTTGACATCTAGAGTTGATGCTAGAATGATTTAAGACTTTTGGGGCTGTTTGGATGAAATGAATATAGTTTGTATGTGAGAACATATATTTGGGGGGCAAGGGTGGAATGTTATGGACTGAAAGTGTGTCCCCTTCAATTCCATACATTGAAGCCCTAACGCCAATATGATAGTATTTGGAGATGGGGGTCTTTGGGAGGTAATGAAGCTTAAATGATGTCATGAAGATGGGGCCCCCACAACAGGATTAGTGGCCATATAAAAAGAGGAAGAGACCAGCTGAGGACACAGCAAGAAGTCAGCTAGCTGTCGATAAGCCAGGAAGAAGGCTCTCACTGGAACTGAATCTGCTAGCACAATCATCTGGGACTTCCCCGGTTCCAGAACTGTGAGAAAAAAATGCCTGTTGTTTAAGTCACTTGGTCTATGGTATTTTGTTACAAGAGCTCAAGCCAACTAAGACAGGTTTTTTGTGTCTTTTTGTTTGTGTCTTGTGTTGTTGTGTTGTAATAGTTCTTTTCATATTCTGGACCTTAGCCCCATATATGATTTACAAATATTTTCTCCTATTCTCTGGGTTGCCTTTTCATTGCTTTTTTTAAAGACATCATGGTTTGGGCTAATTATATTAAAAGATTACTTTTAACTTATGACTTTTCCAATAAATGGTACTTGGTTAAAATAAGAGATCATTAATGCAACATCTTCTTTATTACCTGGAACTGGCATTAGTTTAATAATATGCTATTTACTATTCAGTTCCCTACTACAAACCACAATTGAACCCACAAACTGACAAGATGAGTTTAGGCATGCTCAATCAAAAGACACTAACTCCACGCTGGTTTATTCCATGGTAAGTATAATGCCAGATAGAGAATGCCAGGATAGCAGAGAAGCACACAAAAATCAACCTCTCATACCATCTAGCTCCAAGGAGCATGCATTTGGCATTTAGGAAGAGTTTCTTTGCTTTGAGTCAGACTAATGCAATTGGTTTTACAAATAGCCTGGGAAGCACTCAATGTAAGAAATTACAACAGGAAGCAAGTTTTGATTTTTTTTAAATGGGTGCTACTAGATATTTCTTCATTTTTCATTTCTATACATAATCCTTTTCCTATGAGTAGAAGAAGCCCACAAGTACCTCTGACTAGACACAGTAATGATTTATTTTCCAACAACTTTAAAAACGGGTCTGTGAGATTCTTAATGGCTTGACAATTCAAGGCTGTGAATAAAAAAAGACTTCATTGCTTCATCATTATGTCATTTTTTTTGAACAACAATTATCTCCATAGATGCCAAGTCAATTTGTAAAGCTTAACATCAACACAAAGATCTTTAAAACTAGCCTACTATAAAACTTAAGAATCCTTTGGAATTCTTTTTCATTCAAATGGAAATAAGGTTATGATGCATCTGGTAGGCATTCAGCTCAAATTTTTCCTAGTTTCTCTCTTAACCTTATGCAAAAGAATGACACTTCACTATCAGATCTTCCCTAGGAGACATTAAGTTTAACCCAAAATCTTTGTGATAACCAAGATAGGAAAACTATTGCCAATAACCTCAGTAACTGATGAAAAGAAACTACTAATATTTTAATATTAAGTTGTAGTTTATAAGAGTGATATATATATAAATAAGCACTTGATAATTCATCATTAAGGAAGCATTTCCTTCAGACACCTTCTCCATAATGAGCATGCTTATTGTGTCCTTTCTCTGTATCATCTAGAATGGCTCATGTCATTTAGTTCAGAGGGTACAAGTTTGGTAACATTTAAATACCATCCAGAATTTTACCAGGATTGTTTCTTGTGGGAGAGGATTGATTTTAAAAACCCTTTAGAGTAGGCAACAGAAATGTTATTATATACTTCTTAGATGTCTCATAATGTTTTTTCTTTTTTTTTTAAGATTTTATTTTTATTTATTTATTTTTAGAGAGGGAAGGGAGGGAGGGAGAGAGAGAGAGAGACAGAGAGAAACATCAATGTGCGGTTGCTGGGGGCCATGGCCTGCAACCCAGGCATGTGCCCTGACTGGGAATCAAACCTGCGATGCTTTGGTTCGCAGCCCGCACTCAATCCACTGAGCTATGCCAGCCAGGGCTAATGTTTTTTCTTTTAATGGCAGGAGGTACTGGTACCCTTATAACAACATTCCATGAGAGGGAGAAAAAAAAGTGTCATTGTATTTAAAAGGACTGGGTACATTACTCAGTATATCCTTTGTTTTTAGGAAGTGAAATATTAACTAGTCTGTAGGAACTGCAAAGTCTATAAAAAATGAATGACAAAAATAAGTACAAAGCTGAAGGTTGAAATGTTCTTCAGTTGATATTTTCCTAAAAGATAAAGAAAATTTGCTTTTTTACTACCCAAGATAGTTCTGGATACTTGGGTCAAAACTGGACCAATATTGGAATTTTTTAAAGATTTGCATTTTTAAAAAGCAATCTACCATTTTATTTATTTATTGAGGCATAACTGACATACAAAATTATATTAGTTTCAGGTGCACAGCATAATGTACTCTACCATTTTAAATCTGAGTCAGTAACTAAATTCTTAAAGCAATACTATTTTGAAAGACCAATTAAGCATTTTGGAAGTCCAGGATAAGCTAATATGAAAAGAATGAACAAAAATTAGAGAAAAAATCATTAACTACAGAAATGCTAGAGGATATGGCCATAGATGTGAAATAAATCAAGCATGACAAATACCATACAATTTCACTGAAATGTGGAATCTAAAGAACAAAAAGATATAAACAAACAAAATAGAAAAAGACCCACAGATACAGAGAAGAGACTCAGAATTCACAGGGGAGAGGGGTTGAGGAGCTAGGGGAAAACTGAAGGGATTAGGAAGTATAAATTAGTGATTACAGAATAGTCACAAAGATGTCAATTGCAGCATAGGAAATATAGTCAACATTGTAATAACTATGTAGGTGCCAGGTGGGTACTTGAAATATCAGGGGGACCACTCTGTAAAGTATATTGTTGTCCAATCATAATGCTGTATGCTGAAACTAATACAGAATAATATTAAATATACACTGTAATTGAAAAATAACAACAAAAAGAAATGCTATAGGATATAGGTAACAAACATACCTCCTGGGCTGCGACCGGCATTCCTCTTCCCCACTGTCTGCCTCCTGTATAGACAGGAAAAGGAGAAAAATAATTTACAACTGAGGTCTCATATCACAATATGAACAATGCAATTTTACTAAGCTTTACATGTAGGAATGCCTTATTCATGCCGTGCACTTGAACTAAATTTTCTATAAAAAGTGACTGTAACCAACCCAGTAGGTTAATATACAAGTGGACAATAGTAGGTTAAATCACCAGCCATCATTATCTAAAAGATAAATGATAAGTAGGAACTCAAAATAATAACAATTATGATATAAATAATACAAATAATAAATAATATAAGAATAAACTCTGTGTTTTATGTGCTCACGACTATAAACCTATTTTGCCCACCCTGAATATTAATAGAAGTTCTCCCTGGAGGAAACTTCAACAATAGTCTACAAATTTTACTGATAACAAACTGCTAACAATTAAAGAATAACCTCTAAAAAACAACCAAAAATGTTAATTATTGTTACATATATTGCTATATTATTGTTATGTTACTTCAAATTCAAAATGAGCAGTCATTCTGACTACCACCAGAGCAAATCTCATCAAGATGACCTATTAACGACTCTGATACCCAAAGAACAACCTGAACAATGAGCACCACTTCACCAAGTGCTACTGATCAAATCACCATTACCATTACCATCAACATAATGCTGACTACTTATAGAGTATATATAACACATCAGACACCTTGCTCAACACTTTGTCCTACTTATTCCTTACAAACTTACCGGGTTCATGGTCCATATTTTTCACTGATTCTAACATACACACATACCTTAAGATAAAACAGTATAATAAAAAAATCACTGAATCATAGTTTAATTGCAACATTTATTTTTTCTTAGTGGTACATAAAATAATTGAGGGTGTTAAACCTTACAGCAATTTAAACTTAATAAAGTAAAAATATTTTACAGATGAAGAAACTAAAATTTACATTGCTTTTAAGCCTTTTGGCTAAGATCAAGTGTAATATCTTTTCTTATCCATTTAAAATTCACAAAGAGGAAAGAAGTAAGTTGCCCAAGGAAATTCATATGGTGAAGCTACAATTAAAACTGATAAAATACTGCCTCCTAACACACTGAAAAAGCATTTCATTTACCCCTCCATAGCCTATGTTAGGAATTATTATATGTTAAGATACTACACAGATCTTTATGGAGACAAGAATATTGATATGGAAGAAAAGTGAGAAAAGTTGAAAGAATTAATGATGCTGTGGTGTTCTTTTTCTTAAAAATTTCTCCCTGACCTTTTATATTTGTTCTCTGGTTACCTTTGTCCTATTTGTATATGGTGTGAGGTAGGAGTGGAGGTTCATCCCCCCTCCCCATATCGATATACAGTTTTTAAGCATCTTTTGTTGAAAAAGACTGTCCTTTCCCCATTGCATTACTTGGGTTCTCTGTAAAAAATCAAATCACATATAAGCGAGGTCTACTTCGAGTTCTTTATTGTTCCATTGATCTATTTTTCAATCTTTATGTCAATACCATACCATCTTGATTATTATAGTTTATATATATATTTTCATAGTTAGTTTTAAGCAAAGATAAATCCTCTACCTTAATTTCTTTTCAAGACTGCTTTAGCTTCTAGTAAGACTATTTGTCTTGAAATCTATTTTTTTAAAGATTTTATTTATTTATTTTTAGACAGAGGGGAAGGGAAGGAGAAAGAGAGGGAAAAAAACATCAACATGTGGTTGCCTCTCACATGCTCCCTACTGGGAACCTGGCCTGCAACCCTGGCATGTGCTGTGACTGGGAAGTGAATCATCTACCCTTTGGTTTGCAGGCTGGTGCTGAATCCATTGAGCCACACCAGCCAGGACAAAACCTATTTTATCTAGTATTGATATCAGATAATTATTATTAATATAATTAATCACTATAATTATATTAATATCTAACATTACACTTCAGGTTTATACTCACTATATATTTTCAATCTCTTTATATTTTAAATGTCTTTTATACAGAATATAGTTAGATCTTGCTTTATTTTACCCATTCTGACAATCTTTGCCTTTTAATTGTAGTGTTTAGTCCACTAAAACTTAGTGTAATTATTCATATAGATTTGAGTCTACCATGTTACTATTTATTTTCTTCTTGTCCCCTATATTTTAATTCCTCTATTCCTCCATTTCTACCTTCTTTTGTATTATTTGAAATTTTTTGAGAATTTCATTTTAACTTACCTACTGATTCTACATCTTTACATTATTTTTTATTCCACTGTTTAAAATATATATATGACTATATTTTTTATTATTTAATTTTTATTGTGTAGGGCTTTAAAATTATATTATACTATATGTAGTCTTCTCAATATGATTTTTAACAACTAAGTATTATACTAACAAGATTCATCCACTTATTATGTATAGCTATAGTTCACTTATTTTTACTGGGGTAAAAGACTTCATTATATGACAATATCAAAGCTTATTCATTCTACTTAAATAGATGGGACTGTTTCCAAATTTTGGATACAACTGTAGACATGGTTCTTTTCTTTGTTTTCCTTTCTGATAGTTCATTACTGGTGTATAAAATGCAAGTAACTTCTGAATCTTTATTTTGTATCCTGCTACTTTACTGAATTCATTGATCAGTTCTAGTTATTTTGTTAATGGAATATTTAGAGTTCTCTATATACAGTATGATGTCATCTGCAAATAATGACAAGTTTCTTTTCCAATTTAGATGTCTTATTTCTTCTTGTCTGATTGCTGTGGCTAGGACTTCCAGTACTATGTTGAATAAGAGTGGAAATGCATCTCTAGTTTCTGATATAAAGCAAAACACTTTTAGTTTATGCCCATGGAGTATGGTGTTAGCAGTAGGTTTGTCATATTTGGCCTTCATTATGTTATATTCCCTCTATTCCCACTTTGCTGAGAGTTTTCAGTACAAATGAGTTATGGATTTTGTCAAATGCTTTTTCTGTATCTATTGATATGATCATATGATTTTTTTAAATCATTCATTTTGTTTATGTGATGTATCACAGTAATTGATTTGTGGATATTGTAGCAACTTTGCACCCCTGGAATAAATCCCTATTTGGTCATGGTGTGTGATCTTTTTAATGTATTGCTGGATTTGGGTTGCTAATGATTTGTTGATGATTTCTACATCTTATGTTCATCAGGAATACTGGCCTATAATTTTCTTTCTGTGCAGTGTTTTTTTCTGGTTTTGGAGTTAAGATAATGCTAGCCTCATACAATGAGCTTGGGAGTCTTCCCTCTTCTTGAATTTTTTGGACTAGTTTGAGAAGGATAGGTGTTAGTACTTCTTCGAGTGTGGTAAAATTCACTTGTATGAAGCCACCAGTCGAGGACTTGGCTTGTTGGAAGTGTTTTGATTACTGCTTCAATTTCATTAGCTGTAATCAGTCTGCTCAGATTTTCTGTTTCTTCTTGGTTCAGTTTTGGAAGATTGTATATTTATAGAAATTTACACATTTCTTCTATATTGTCCAATTTGTTGGTGTATAGTTGTTTGTCATTTTTTAATGATCCTTTCTGTTTCTGTGGTGTCAGCTGTTACTTGTCCTTTTCCAATTCTGATTTTATTTATTTGGGTCCTCTCTCTTTTTTTCTTTGTGAATCTGGTTAAAGGTTTATCGTTCTTATTTATTTAAAAACAAACAAACAAACCAGTACTTGGTTTCACTGATCTTTTTTTTTAGATTCCATTTCATTTATTTCTGCTCTCATTTTTATTATTTCCTTGCTTCTACTCACTTGGGCTTTCTTTGTTGTTCTTTCTCTAGTTCCTTTACATGTAAAGTTAGATTGTTCATTTGAGATTTTTTCTTGTTTCTTGAGGTAGGCCTGTAAAGCTATGAATTTCTCTTCTAGGACTGCTTTCACTGTGTCTCACAGATTTTGTGTTGTGTTTTCATATTCATTTGTCTCAAGGCACCCTTTGACTTATTACTTGATCTCATTGTTAATCCATTCATTGTCTAGTAACATACAATTTACCCTCTATGTGTTGGTGTGTTTTTCATTTTTTTTCCTTGAAATTGATTTCTAGTTTCATACCATTGTGGTTAGGGAAGATATGATTTCAATCTTCTTAAATTTATGGAGGCTTGTTTTGTGTCCAAACATATAGTCTACCCTAGAGAATATCCCAGGAGCACTTGTAAAGAATGTAAATTCTGCCACTTTGGGGTGAAATGCTCTATAAATAAATACCAATTAAATCTATCTAGTAGAGCCTATCATTTAAGACTGCTGTTTCCTTGTTGATTTTCTGTCTGGAAGATCTATCTGTTGGTGTCAATGGGGTGTTAAAATACCCTACTATGTATTACAGTTGCTTTCTCCCTTTATGTCCATCAAGATTTGCTTTATACATTTAGGTGCTCCTCAATGTGTCAATGTTTACAAGGGCTGTATCCTCTTGTTAGATTGACCCCTTTATCATTACATAATTCCCTTCCTGGTCTTTTAGTTATAGACTTTGTTTAAAGTCTATCTAATATTAGTATTGCTACTTCAGCTTTTTTTCATTTCCATTTTCATGAACTATTTTTTTTCCAGCCCTTTACTTTCAGTCTGTGTGGCAGTGGGCTGCAAAGATAAGTTGCTGAGGGCAGGCCATCTAAACCTGACCCTGTGGGGAAACCAGGGAAGGTATTCATCAGAATCCTAGAAAATGAAATAAAATTATAAATATATTGCTTCGGTGGCAATAACACATTCTTTAAGGAAACAGCAGCTTAAACTTGGAAAGCCATTCAAGAAAAATGAGATACTTTTCCTAAAGTCAAAAAACACTGGTCAATCACAGATATCCACTAGAGGGCAGCCAAGTCAAAGTTTACACTGTGGCTGAACTGGAGAAACTGCATCCACAGAAAATCAGAAAATCATTAAAAGAAAACGTATTGTTTAAACACCATTTTCACTGCCTTCAATCTTGGGCAGAGTCTTAAGCTAGTAGATAAATATTTCATAGAATATATTTTCTGAGATACAAAATGCTTCTTAATTGCAAAATGTAGCAGTGGAAAAGTTATACTTTAGGAATGTGGCTTAGTTGACAAGCACAGTGCTAATACATGGCAAGCATACCTGGAATGCCAACAGCAGCGATCATCACTGGCTACCCAACTTCAATCTTCCCCACCCATCTCAGGCACATTCTAACCACAACACAAGCCAACGCCTAACAATGTACATACTATCTGGACCATGATTTCAATTTAGGTTCTCCTTTTGGTCAACTGCGTTAGTGCTTGGTTTTAAGTACTCATATCCCTTTAAAGTCAGAGTGAGGTGAGGCTACTAAGAGGAGGTTCTTAGTAGCTTCGCTACTAAGCGAGGTCACTTTTGTGCAGGCCAAGGAGCTGTCAAATGAGGATACTGGTGAGAGTCCTCAGGTCTCAATGACTAGGACACAGCATGAATATAACATCTAAATAAAAGATGTTGAGAATTCCACCAGACTGTTTAGATGATAAGGCTAGATTTGGCAAAGTACCATAAATACTTTTCTGTTTTGACCTCTTGTAGTTTTCCTCCACTCTTGACCAATGTTAGCAGCACAGGTATTTTCCTTTTTCTTAGAAAATGCCAACATTTAGTTTCAGATATTACGTACTTCAACTGCAGGTGAATTTTGCTATCCTGAAATTCTTGTGGTGTCTCCAACAAACCAGGCCATCTTGTCCTTAGACTTTGCTCTGTTGTTCCCTCTGTCTAGAATAAACTTCATTCCCTTCTTTGCTTGTCTACTTCTACTCATCCTTCAGATTGTAGCTTAGGGTGTCCCTTTCTCCGAGGCCTTCCTTAATGCTTCTAAAACTGAATTCCATTGTCTTCCAAGTGCAACCATACGGTTGCCTAGTAGAGAAATGCTCACACTGCCTGTTTACTTATTGGTCTCCACATTATAACCTTGAAGACAGGAACTATATTTTAATCACAACATCCCAGCATTCAACAATGCTCAATAAATATTTGTTGGAAAAAACATAATAGAGGCCAATATAGTGGGATAGATAGATCTTAACTAAGGTGTCCCATTTTCCATAACATTGAAGATTCAGTCTTCAAGCATTATTTATATAATTTAAATGCAAAAATATAGTAATAATTCCTAGCACAAGAATATTCATAGCCATACCTATCACATTTCACATGGTCAGTCATTTTAGAGATTTGCACAACAGAATTCTGATAAAAAAAAGATGTATGGAACAATGTTGTCAATAATAGTCATAAGTAAGTGAACTAAATCATCATCTTGATCTTTTAGGAGTGGTTCTATTTACTACTTTATTTTAGATAGTCCTATCTAGCAATTTTTTCTTTTTAAAAAATTAATTGACTTGAGAGAAATATTAATTTTTTATTCCATTTATTTATGCATTCATTGGTTGATTCTTGCATATGTGCTGAATGGGGATAGAACCCACAACCTTGACACATCAGGATGATGCTATAACCAACTGATCACCCAGCCAGGGCCCTTTTTCTTTATAGTTTCTCTTTCATCACTTGAATATTTAATTAAGTTTCCTAAAAAATTAGCTCAGTAATTCATTTATAATTTATTGTGGTATATGGTTTAAGAAACAATATAACTTAATTTTTCTCCAAGTTAATCAGTTATTTTAGCACTATCTGATTATTAGTCCATTTCCCCTAATTGACTTGAAATCCTATCATAATTACTCAATATCTTCATGTACTTGGGTCTATTTCTGTGATTTCTAGGCTGCCACATTGATTTATTTCTTCCTTATGCTGGCACCACAATGTTTTAATAGTTTCAATTTATATAGTTTGAATTTGTAAAAGTGAGTGTCAAATATCATCCACTTATTCTTCCAAATGAAATTAAGAATAGTTTTGTTAGATTTGCCTGATCCAAAAAATCTCTTTCAAATTTTGGCTGAATTGCATTACATTTTGGAAATTAACTTAGGAAAAAATTGTATCTGTTTCAATATTGATTTTTCCCATTTAGGCACATACACTGCCTCACCATTTATATAAGTTTTTTCTTTTGTCCTTCATAAAATACCATAGTTTTCAGTACTGTGATTTAGTATATGTATGCCTACATATTTTATTGTTGTTATTGTACATGGGTTTTTTTTCTTGTGTGTGTTTTTTTTGTCTTTTGTACATGGGATTTTTTTACTTATTTTAAAATACTTTTCAATTACTGTTGACATACAATATTATAGTAGTTTCAGGTGTACAACCAGTGGTTAGACATTTGTGTAACTTAGGAAGTGATCACCCTGACAAATCTAGTACCCATCTAACACCATATAGAGGTATTACAATATTATTTTTTAAAAGATCTTATTTATTTATTTTTAGAGAGAGGGGAAAAGAGGGAGAAAGAAGGAGAAAAACATCAATGTGTGGGAGAAACATTGATCGGTTTTGCAACAGGCATGTGCCCTGACTGGGAATCAAACAGCGACCAAACTGGTGTCCTTTTGCTTGGCGGGAGGGACGAAGCTCAACCAACTGAGTCATGCCAGTCAGGGCTATTACAATATTACTGACTATATTCCCTATGTTGTACTTTATATCCCTATGACTATTTTGTTGACTACAAATTTGTACTTCTTTAATTCTTTCACCTTTTCTACCTATTCCTTCTCAAACCCCTTCCCATCTGGCAACCATCAAAATGCTCTATGAGTCTGTTTCTGGTCTGCTTGTTCATGTGTTTTGTTTTTAGATTCCACATATAAGGGAAATCATATGGTATTTGTCTTTCTCTGACTTATTTCACTCAGCACAATAGCCTCTAGGTCCATTCATGTTGTTGAAGATGTCAAAATTTCTTTCTTTCTTTTTTAATTCTCACCCAAAAATATGTTTATTGATTTTGGGGGGGCATGGAGAGGCACAGGGGAGAGATTAGTTGCCTCGTGCCCAGACCAGGTATCAAATCTACAACCTTTTGATGTATAGGACAACAATGCTCCAACTAACTGAATCACCTGGCCAGAGCTCATGTTTTTCTTTCCTTTCCTTTTCTTTGTTCTTTGCTCTTCTTTCTTTCTATTCTTTAATAGCTGAGTCATATTCCATTGTGTATATGCACTACTTCTTTATCCATCCATCTACTAATGGACACTTAGGTTGCTTCCATCTCTTGGCTATTGTAAATAATGCTGCAATGAACATATGAATGCATATGTCTTTTCAATTTACAGTTTTTACCTGAAATTTTTTTTGCATTATATTTTAAACTGGTTATTGCTAGAAATATAGAAAAACTACTCATTTCTATATATTTATGTTATACATATTTATAAATTCTACATATTTATTAACTAGTTTATTAAACTTTTAAAAAATAACATAATTTTTGACAAGCATTATTCTTCAAAGTATAAAAAATTTAAGAACTTATTTATTAAAACAAGGTAAACAGTATTTCCACTTATATATAAAATAAAAATACTTATAAGTGGAATGAAAAGTAATTTAGCGCAAGTTTCACAACCTATTCTCTAATGATATACATAATCTGAAGTATGAAATACCAAAAATATATTTTCCACTGAGACTCTTAATTTACATTAAGATGCATTAATGATTTTTTAATAGAAAATTACATATTTCTAATATAAGAACTGTAGTCAGAGAGGGAGCAGTAATATCTCTAACTTGCAGAAAAGAGTATAGAAAGGTCCACTAAATCATAAGCTTTGAAGGCAGGGACTGTGTTTTGTTTTTATACTCATCTATCTGTACACAGTATGTGTTCTTATTTGTTGTTGTTAAACATCTCTATTGAGATATAATTCACATGCCATACAATTCACCTATTTACTTTTTAATATCTTCACATGATTGAATATATGTTTTTCAGTATGCACTCATGCATATATCAAAAAACAAAAGTATATACACAGAGAGGAAGGGAAATATTAAAAAATTAAAGCCCCATGATAAACTGAGGAAAATATTCTTAGCATATATAAAACATGGATTATCTCAATAAACAAAGAATTCCAACAATCAGTAAGGACAAGGCAACCACCCCAACAGAAAAATGGGCAAAGGCTAGAAGCAGATAATTCACAAAAGAGATAGAAATGGGACAGCTACATGTAAAAAAATGAAACTCAACCAACTGACATCATACACAAAAATAAATTCAAGGTGGATAAAAAACTTAAATATAAGTTGTGATACCATAAACATCCTAGAGGAAAACATAGGCAGGAAAATCTCAGATATTCCATGCAGCAGTATTTTCACCGATATGTCCCCTAGAGCAAGGGACATAAAGGAAAGAATAAACAAATGGGACTTCATCAAAATAAAAAGCTTCTGCACAGCTAAAGAAAACAGCATTAAAGTGAAAAGAGAACCAACTGTATGGGAAAACATATTTGCCAATAATACCTTACACAAGGTTGGATCTCCAAAATACATAAAGAACTCACACAACTCCACTCCAGGAAGACAAAAACAAAAACAAAAACAAAAAAGAAAAAACAATAAAAAAATGGGCAAAAGACCTGAACAGACACTTCTCGGAGGAGGACATACAGAGGGTGCAGAGACATATGAAAAGATGCTCAGCATCACTAGCCATCAGAGAGATGTAAATTAAAACCACAATGAGATCTACTTCACACTGGTGAAAATGGCCATTATAAACAAACAAATCAACAAATAATAAGTGTCGGAGAGGATGTGGAGAAGAGGGAACCCTAGTGCACTGTTAGTGGGAATGCAGACTGGTGTAGCCACTGTGGAAAACAGTATGGAATTTCCTCAGAAAACTAAAAATGGAACTGCCTTTTGACCTGGCAATTCCATTGCTAGGATTATTTCTTAAGAACCCTGAAATACCAATTCAAAAGAACCAATGTACATAGCAGCATAATTTATAATAGCCAAGAGCTGGAAGTAACCTAAATGCCCATCACTAAATGAATGGATCAAAAAACTATAATGCATTTACACAATGGAATACTACACAGCAAAAAGAAAGAAAGGAGCTCCTACCCTTGGCAACAGCATGGATGGAACTGGAGAGGATCATGCTAAGTGAAATAAGCCAGGGGGTGAGGGGCAAATACTATATGATCTCACCTTTAAGTGGAACCTAATCAACAAAATCAAACAAACAAAATATAACCAGAGACATTGAAATTAAGAACAATCTGACAGTAACCAGAGGGGAGGTGGGAAGGGATAAATGGGGGGAAGGGGTGAAGGGTTTTCAGGAACAACTATAAAGACACATGGACAAGAGATAGAAATGGGCTGAAAGGAAGTAAAAGTATGGTTAACTTGAAATTTAAAAACAAACATTCAAATACAGATGCTATACCATATTTTCCCTATGAAATTATTTAAGATAAAACAAATAATAATGACTGCCGACAGGCCAAAAAACGAGCAATCATTTTGGTAATCTGTTAACTGTATCAACAGCTTTAAAATTGGATCCGATTTTTGACTATAATTTCATGTCTAGAAATACATTCTAGTACAAAAAGATCAAAGATCTCTCCAGAGATTTATGTGTAAAGATACCAACTGCAGACTATTCATCATAGCAAACAAGTTGTAAGCCATCTTAATGTAGAAAAACAGGACAAGCTGAGTAAATGAAAAAACTGCTACATAAGAAAATTGTATTAATCCATTAGTTTATATTGTCTTTAAAATAAAATCATGATCAGAATATAATGATTACAATGATTATGTACTATAATCAGAAAAAAACATTTAAAATATGGAGTATGGGTGAAATATACAAATTTCTGTTATTTTTCTTTCTTAATTAGATGTCATCTGAGCCATTAGGTAGAAGATTACACATATTATCTGACCAGTGTTTTAAAAGAGACATAATTAGTAAGTTGTAAGATCACCAACAAGTAAAAGCCTCTGCTGCCAGACAGCTACCCGAATAAATGACACACTCCCTTCCCTGCTCTTTGAACAGCAGCTCCTAAATTCCTGCTATACTCATGGGAACTCTACTCAGGCTCACAACTTTTTGTATCCTATTCAATGTTTTTTTTCTCTAGAGCTATGCTATTTAAACTGGGCTACAAGTATCTCAAGATCATGCCTCAGTGTGATAAAAATTATTGAAACCAGAGAATGAATATAAAGCATATTCCCAGAGCATCAATTTTACCTGATGGAAAGTAGTATTTTTATAAGATATATAATTATTTGCATGAAACTTAAAGTAAACCATAGGAACTCAAATTTCAGCTTTGTAAGCAGCCCCTTTAAACTCTATATACCCAAGCTGCCAGGGATTCCCTATTTACTCTCCTTTGCTGGTAGAGAACCTTCTGGTGTAAAGATCTGAGGAGCACTGCAGTGGGCTGCATATGTAACTCTAAAGTTAAGCCTGTGCCTAATATTGAGCAATTAAGATATGAGTTAAATTTTAGGAGGTATGATAGGTTAACACATATGAAAAGAAGATCAAATGCTTATGATTCCATCTAATTTCTTGATCTACCTCTAAAAATATAGGCATGTCACTTATTTGGCTTCCATAAACAAAAGACTGGAAAACAAATGCTAAAGAAAGTTGATTCAGCACTTCAAACAAACAAACAAACAAACAGACAGACAAATAGACAAACAAACCCAAAGCCTCCAAGCTTACTTGAAGTGCAACGTGGATACTGAAATGAAGGAAAAAATGTGAAGTTATTAAATCAGAATGTGATCTAATTCCTAATATAAGTTATGCCTAGCTAGTGACCCCTGCTAACTCACTGAACATCATAAAGAGACCAATTATTAATAGTCTTCCACAGTTAAAATACTCTTGCTTATTAGTGGAAATAGATGACAAATGAACAAATTAATTGGCAACTTAAAGCAGGAAGATTTTAATTGCACTCACAGTCCCCATTAATCTGGAAATTCCACCAACTCTAATATAACAAGATAGCACCTCCCCCATTAATATAAGTCTAACTAGAACTGCATGAATACAAAATACTGTTTATGAGAAAGGTAAAATCCTATGAGAATGAAGCACTCAGTCATCTGAATTTCCCCTCCAATATGTTGGACATAAGCATCATGTATTATCAATTTATAGACTATCCAGTCCACCTCAGAAGCTCCTCAGCTACTCACTCGTTTAAGTATCCATGTTTTTTCATGAACTATTTCCATAATGCCTCCCCATTTTCCCCTCCAGCCTCACTTTTACTTCTGTAAGGCTCCTATCTACCTTTCTCTTACATTTACGCACATCTTAAGAAGTTCTTTCCTGGGTTTTCTTTAAATTTTTTAACTTGAGATAACTTTAGAAAATATTTATGCTCTACAATCTGAAAAAATATTGATGCATGTCTTCCTGCCACCCCCTCACTAATTAACAGTCTAAGACAGAAGGAACTGTTATAACTAACTTTTCAATGCAATCCTTTTCTTCAGCCTTCTTTAGGGAGTTTAAAGTACACTTCATCAATAATACTTATGCTCATTAGAATTCTGACAAGATTAATGAATAGAACTGGGGAGGAAAAGGGAGAAAAAAGTAAACAATAAAAGACAAGATGGGTATACCTGACTTACAGATTCTTATATAAATAAGCTTAACTTTAAAAACATCCATCCTATTGTCAGTAGTTAAGTATTTCTGCTTGAGAAGCTAGTACAATCTCAATATGGAGATATCTGTGCACAAATTGACAGAACCATCAATTCCATAAAACTGCAATTTCTAGAAGCAAAGGCAGATATAAAAAGGTACTCCCCAGACAACATCCTGATTAGCACACACCTTTGAGCAACTACCAGAAAATATTTATTACTTGCCTAATTTCCTGCATAACATTCCTGATAAACAATGCTAATTACGCACAATCCGAATGGGAAGGAAGCTAGAGAGTTACCTGGGACAATTATGAAAGCTACGTAATATATTCAGATCTGGTCCTCAACCTTTAGAGCAACTGCACTGCATAGGTAATTTACATCAGTGCTGGGATCATAAATACTTTTTCCTTGGCCTATATAAGGGAAGAGTTTAAAATAGTTTCACATAAGTAAAGTCTAAGAAATACTAAAAACATTTCTCTACTGAAATAAAACAAAACCACTTTTTAAACCATTCTACTTTACACAAACTAGGTCTCATGATATTTTCATACTAGAGGTATGGGCAAACCAATTCAAAAGACATAGTTCTTGCCCTCATATTGATTAAAATAAAGACCAATGACAATATAATGTTGTGAATAATGTAAGGCAAAATAAATGTAACTGAAGGGTATAGCATAAGTTGCAAATATTCAACTTTTGTTCCATACTTCACTTCAGAAAACTTTAATGTAAGAAAAGCAAAATCTGTTTATGACTCAGCACTCAGATTCTTCAAAATGAATCCACCACAGAAAGATGTGACCTGACCCTTCAGGTTGATATGGCCATTTATTCTAGAAATATCTCTTAAGTCTAAGTCACTCCAGTCTTCAGGCACTGTGCTAGGTGTCAGGAATAACATAGATTTAGTTCCTGCTTCCATCTGATAAAGGAAAAAATCAAATAATCACATAGGCAAAAGTAAAACTGCAACTACAAATCGCTAAGAAACAAAATTACTACTGGTGTTAACATGTATATACATTGACAGCATGTCCCAGATCCCAGCTATTATGCTGTGTGCAGTAAAAGCCCCAGCTCTTTTCTAGAAGTATTCCTCAAGGCTTCCTTTCATTCCTCATCATTGGTTTACTGAATAAAACAAATTTAAATAAAACATTTCCATTGAAATTCTGATATGAGTGCTGCCCTGGAAGACTACTTCAACCAGAGGCCATTTATGTAGACTTTAGGTTTTAAATTATAAAGAGGCCTTTTGGAAAACTAGCTAGAAAAGTAAGAAAAGATTTCAATATATATGAAATTCAGATTAGATTGAATTCAGCCCCTTGGTGCGTTTCTCTTCCCAGGGGTCCTTGAACCGTGCAGCAATTTCTACATCTGCTACTTAAGGGAAACATCAACCATGAGGACTTCAGACGCTTCCATTTTTCTCTTCTCCTATAAATCTACAAGCATCTGAGAGAGTCCCTTCAGAATTGAAAACCATTTTTAGCATCACACCCTAGGAAAATGCCTTGGTCAAAACCATAGTTTGCTTTGACCCTTTATCAAGGACTTGGTTCCTGATTTTTAGGGGGAAAAATCATGCAAAATCCTAAAGTCTCCCTCAACTGGTATGAGCTTGACTTCTCTAATGTCCTGCTCTTCTCTCATTTACCTTCTTCCGTGAATTATAAAGATGACCCTTGAACAACAAGGGTTTGAACCGTGCTGTCTCACCAATGCATGGATTTCCCCCGCCGCCCAATAAACACTGTAAATGAATTTTGTCTTCCTTATGAATTTTTCTTTTTTATTTTTTTTTTGAATTCTCAGCAATCTAGGAATAGAAGGGAATTTCCTTAAATTATTTGGGTAATAAGACATCCCTTATAACTAAATTCTTATTAAAAAAAATTGCTTATCCACTCTTACCTCACCCCACAAGCAAATAGGCTAGTTTCTTTGATTTTTTTACATAACACCAATCAGTAAAATAACACTTCCAGAGTTTAATACTATGCAGTGACAATGTAGCAATTTTAAAGATTCAAATTTCATTTTACAGCAATTTATAACACTTTTAAACTTGTTATGAAGCAAGACTATTTCAGCTCAACTGCTATTACAATTTGGCATATTTGTGTGGTTTATGCATTATACTAGGAACAGATTATTTTTTATCTGTTAGTCCCATTAACAAAGATTCTGAGTCAGCAGGGCATGAGCATATATCTTTTAGGAAGTCCACAAATGAACGATGCACAATCACAGTTTGGAAATGTTGTTTAGTTAAAATTTTGTGCCTTAATTAGGCAGACTACATTGTCTAATACTGATTCATTACTGTAACAGGGTGCAGCCAGCACCTCCCCCCTACCCTCCCCTGACCAAAGAGGGATTTTTAATGGGGTCCAGAACTCAGGGTGTCCAAGACATATTAAAAATATAGGATGTTCTCATCCCCACAAGTCTGAACTGGGGGATGGGACACATGAAGCAGGGCCAGTGAGAGTTGTTCTGCATAGTAAGAGTTTTGCAAATAACCTGAGGCATGGTCATTTAACCTATCTGTAACTTTTAACTGGTTTCATGGATATGTTAAGTAGCTGTAGCCATGCTTTGAGGAAGGGAGATGGGAGTGTCTTCAACCCATGACGTAACTGGAAGCAACTCCCCCTGGTTACAGTACCTGTGCAAGGACTTGGAGATGATGGGCTCCATGCCACAGGACAATGCCTGCCTGACTTATTATGGGAGCCCAGAAAAGCTGGAAAAATATGGGAATGCTGGCAGGTGTAGCTTATTGTAGGAGGAGTTGGAAATGAGGGTGCAGACAAAGATTGGCTCTGAGATTTTAAACCCAGGCACGGCAGCTATGGAAGAGATAACCATGAAGCTTTGGCAAGAGTGGGGAGAACCACATGGCTTTGGTGAGGTTTGGAACCAAGTGGCTTTGGGGCTCCCTTTCCATGCACCTTAGGAAGCCAGAAAGCAAGGTGTAGCGGCGATGCACAGCTCTGTCTTAGCAATTTGGAAGAAAGCAGGAGAGGCATTGCAGGGAGGAAAGGATTCTTACTGGTGGGCCAGGAGAAGGTGCCATGTGGGTTTTGATTGAGAACTGGAGATCCTGGCAACACAGCTGATGGTGCTAGGAAAGCAGGGGGACTGCCAGCCAAATAGAGATTACTGGGAAGAACCAGGGACTACCTGAGCCATGAACTTCTATTTCTTTTCCTGAGATATGGTACCCTGGACTGGGCAAAGGGAGAAGGAAGGACTGTGTGTGTTTGTGGGTGTTTTAAGGGACTTTGGGATTTTAATGAAGACATTAAGTCATTACTCTTAAGTCTGTATAACTTTTGAATAAATAATTCATTTTCGCCAATCTCTGACATTGAGAGCTGTAATTCCCTGGCAGCAGGCAAGGTGAACCTAGTACAGGGGAACCGCGGGAGAAGGGGGGTGCAATTGGTAATAGTATCTCATCCTCCACATGTCTGTTCTGTAACATTACAACATAATTTATATATAACATTTTCATGATGGGATTAAGAAAATGAACTAAGCTTTAATTATCACATAGACAATTAACTTCCAAGAAGAAAGATGAGCATCTATTAAGAAAACCTCTCTACTGTACTCTTTTCTGAACTTTTATCTTTTTAAGTATATTTTATTGATCATGCTATTATAGTTGTCCCATTTTTTCTCCCCTTTATCTCCTCCACTCTGCACCACCCCTCCTACCAGCATTGCCCTGCCCCTCCCTTAGTTCATGTCCATGGGTCGTGCATATTAAGTTCTTTGGTTTCTCCATTTCCTATACTATTCTTAACCCCTCCCTGTCTACTTTGTACCTACAAATTATGCTTCTTATTTCCTGTAACTTTTCCCCCATTCTCCTCCCTCCACATCCCTGCTGATAACCCTCCATGTGATCTCCATTTCTGTGATTCTGTTCCTGTTCTAGTTCTTTGCCTAGTTTATTTTTTATTTTTTTTTAGGTTCAGTTGTTGATAGTTGTAAGGTTATAGTCATTTTACTGTTCATAGTTTTGATCATCTTCTTTTTCTTAGATAAGTCCCCTTAACATTTCATATAATAAGGACTCGGTGATGATGAACTTCTTTAACTTGACCTTATCTGGGAAGCACTTTATCTGCCCTTCCATTCTAAATGATAGCTTTGCTGGATAGAATAATCTAGGTTGTAGGTTCTTGCTTTTCACCACTTTGAATATTTCTTTCTGACCCCTTCTTGCCTGCAAGGTTTCTTTTGAGAAATCAGCAGATAGTTTTATGCGAACTCCTTTGTAGGTAAATGTCTCCTTTTTCTCTTGCTGCTTTTAAGATTTTCTCCTTATCTTTACTCTTGGCTAATGTAATTATGATGTGCCTTGGTGTATTCCTCCTTGGGTCCAATTTCTTTGAGACTCTCTGTGCTTCTGGACTTCCTAGAAGGCTATTTCCTTCACCAGATTGGGGAAGTTCTCCATTTTTTTTCAAATAAGTTATCAATTTCTTGCCCTTCCACTTCTCCTTCTGGTACCCCTATGATTCTGATGTTGTAACATTTAAAGTTGTCCCAGAGGTTCCTAAGCCTCTCCTCATTTTTTTGAATGATAGTTTTTTGAATTCATTCTTTTCTGGTTGAATTTATTTCTTCCTTCTGTTCCAAATTGTTGATTTGAATCCTGGTTCCTTCCCTTCACTGTTGATTCCCTGAATATTTTTCTTTATCTCACTTTGCATAGCCTTCACTTCTTCCTCTACTTTGCAACCATACTCAACCATTTCTGTGAGCATCCTGATTAGCAGTGTTTTGAACTCTGCATCTGATAGGTTGCCTATCTTTTTGTTGCTTAGTTATTTTTTAGAGCTTTGATCTGTTCTTTCATTTGAGTCATATTTTTTTTGTCTCAGTGTGCCTGTTATGCTGTAAGGGGCAGAACCTTAGGTATTCACCAGGATGTGGCAACCTGCTTTGCTGTGTTGTGGCGCTGTATGTGGTGGAGGGGTCAGAGAGGGAACAATGACCCTTGCTCAGCTCTCTGCTGGTTTTCAGTTACTTCCCCCTGCTACCCACAAGCAAATTAAATTGGGTCCTTCTGGTGCTGATTCCCAGGTGGGTGGGTTTGTGTACATTCTAGGACCCTGTGGGTCTCTCCAACACACTCTCCTGTGAGGCTGGGAGTTTCTCCCCCTGCCTCAATCTCCACAGGTTTTTACAGCCAGAGGTTTTGAGGCTTTAGTTTCCCCTCACTAGAACGCCGGATTATGTCTGTCTTGCTCCCCAGTTGTTCCTCCAAGTTTATCCACATGAGAATGTGGGACCACCTGGTCCACCAGCTGCCACAGTGCCTGGCAGATCTGTTATGTTGCCATGTCTCCTCTCCGCCATGGCTGCCTGTCTCCATCCCTCCTACCAGTCCAGATGTTTCTTCTTTCACTCCTTGGTTGTTGGACTTCCATACAGTTCAATATTCTGGCTGTTCTGGTTGGTTTTTGGTTTTTAAATTTGTTGTTGTCCTCCTTTTGGTTGTGCAAGGAAGCAAAGAGTATCTACCTA
Organism: Tonatia bakeri; assembly: GCA_004024845.1. NCBI lineage: Eukaryota > Metazoa > Chordata > Mammalia > Chiroptera > Phyllostomidae > Tonatia > Tonatia bakeri. Next base: position 42,913 of record PVIA01007653.1, on the reverse strand, counting down.
TGCCTCCATATTGGCCCAAAGTCCTGTCTTCCTTATGATTTTCTTAAGTTTATTACAATAATAAAGTATATAAGGCATATAATATATAGAATAGTATGTTAAGCTACTATTTATGTTACCAGTTAGGCTTCCAGTCAATAGTAGACTATGAGTAGTTCAGTTTTGGGAGAGTGTCAAAAGTTTTACCCAGATTTTTGACTGCATGGAGGGTCAGCACCCCTAACCCCTGTGTTCTTTGCATGTGAACTATAATTACATGTATTCATAATTACCCCAATTTATTAAAACTAAAGTACCTAATAGATATCCTATAAATATTTATTGAGTCAGTCAGTCTTTGGAGCAAATAAATTATAAAAAAGTGTTTCTAGGTGAGGAAAGGAAAAATAAGTAAACTAAACTTCAAAATAATGAGAAGCCATGAAGGGGAAAAATTCTATGTAACAATAGCAATGAGGACTTAAAAACAAAGCAACTAACCAGCTAACAAAGGTAATAATAACTGAAAGGACATCTAAACATGTCATGCCTAATAAATCTTGGAATTCATAGTAATAAGAAACTGGAAACAATAGTGAAATAACCTGAGTGAAATTTGTAGCTATGTGGGGGCAAAGACCTCATTTAATACCATTACAGATAGAACTATAATTACCAATGCTCTCTTATTCAATGAAATTCTGTCCTCTAAATTCAAAGATACCGCTACTTCCTTATACACAAGCCTACCCTTTTAGCATCTCCAGTGATATGTGGTCCACCAGCTCATTCACCTGAGATTGGCAATTAGTTAACAAGTGGTACTCTTTTACTTTCTCCTTGTCCCAGTTTTCTCCAATCCTTATTTCTATAAAAGCACATTTAATGCACAACATACAGCTCTTGGCTTTGAGAAAATCAAGCCAGTTCTAGTTCTGCCTGAATATTACAGTGGGATTTAGATTTAGGTCATATTTGTCACTAATAAAATGGGGCTAATCTTGATTACCTAATCACATTTGCAAAGTGACTGCAACCATATTGCGCTGCTGTGTTGGTATTAATGTGAGAGAAAATTTTGGCTTACAAAATCAGAGTTTGGGACATCAGTGAGCCTGATCTTTTGTTTCCTAACAAGACAATTTCTATCAAGTTACCTTTGAGATTTTTTAAAGGTATTATAGTACAGTTGTGAAAAAAAAAAATACTTTAATTCCCCTCCACTGAAAACAAAAACAAAAATCATTTTCTATACATATGAAATGCAGATTATAGTTAATGAAATTTATGCATTATAGAAAATAAGCTGATTTTCTGGGAGGCTGAAGTAACTTTTAATCAAACAAACATGTCTGTAAGGAACTTCTTAGGATATATGAAACAATAATTTTATATTAGGAATGTTAACTTTGTGAAATCTTCATTAAAAATTGAAATACAGGCATATTTTGGGCACATGTGATTATAAAATTACAGTAAAGTTTCCAGAATAAGAAGTACAAGTTTCAAGTTATAAGCACATATTGTCTAACCCCACTCAAGATCTGACACCTTGCACTGGGCCAGTGTTCCTCTGTGTAGATACCTTCTTCATGTTCCTCAGGCTGTAACACTCTGTACCGGGCCACCTCTCAATCCTTGTTTCCCACAGTGACTCCCTCATCACCCTACTTAGCTTCCAACAATTGGTTTCCAGCACCTCCCCTATGTGGATAATCTCCTTGTCCTGCTTGGGTTCCAATATCACACCCACACTGGGCCTCGGTGCCCACTCAAAGACACCTATCATGCTTAGTCCCATCTAATGACTTTTGTATTTAATTGTTAGAGAAAGGAAAGAAAGGTGTTTTATTTTTAAATGCTTCAGTTATAAATAAATAAAGACAAACACATGTATCTAAAAAATATTTACTGAGTTTTAACTATGTCCAGTGGAACTATGCAGCCCTCCAAGAGCTTGTCTGTCTAAGGAACCCAGAATGTCTCTATGTATTATTTAGGATGTGTTTCAGTCTCAAGCAGTAAAACCAGTCCACCAAAAACAAAATGGCTTAAACAATAAGGAAAAGTATCATTTCGATTAATTCAGTAGCTGAACTTCATCAAGAATGCGGTTTTCCCCATCTCTCTGCTCTGCCATCCTGATTATGTCAGCGATGCTCTCAGGCTTAATATGTCCCATGATAACAGCCACATTCAAGCTTCATTACATTTATACCCAACAACAGTCGGCTGAAGTAAGTAAACAGCTCATCCCCTGTGTCTCTTAAGTGAAAGAAAAAATGTCCCAGAAGGCACCTGCACCCCAGCCCCCAGCTTCCTTCTTATCTCACTGTTCTGAATCACATGCTCATGCTTAAGCCAACTGCTGGCAAGCGCATGGCAGGCTTTGATGGGATGGTACATGAAACAACAAATAACCTTTATTTTAAAAACAGCAAATGGTCTTTATTTTCCTACTTAAGCCAGTTTCTATTATCCTCAAACAAGAGCCCTGACAAAATATATTATATACCACTTTTTCCCATGTGCACAAAGAGAGGTAAGAGAGGAAAAATATTTTTATTTCCACTTTACAGGTAGAAAAGCTAAAGTACCCAAATGTGCTCTGCCCATGAGATTATGTTGCACCTCACACAAGCTGGGGAGTCCAACACAGACATTACAGATTTGTGTGTGTGTGTGTGTGTGTGTGCGCACGCGCGCGCATGCACGTGCATGTGTTTAAAGCAAAATGTTTCCTAAAATTTCAGTGAAGAAATTTTATACATCTTCCTCTGAAGTCCAGGAACAGAGGTTGGGGGGGAAGAAAGGATGTTTTATGTGGAGTGAACAAATGGCATTGCCTCAAATAGGCACCGCTCAAAGAGGATGTTCATGACCACAGGGCTCGCTGCTGCCTATATTATACACTCACTTTGCAGACTGAAGGCACCTTTCTTGATGGTTATCTCCCAAAGGCTCTCCATGCTGACACTATATGGCTGCAAATCAGACTTTTGTTCAACTGGTCCTTGAACCATTTCCTCCTACCCCTCTGGTTTCTCTATTTTCAGATAGCCAGGACTGGTTAGGGAGATGCCACTTTGTCCTGGCCACATAAGAGAAATTGTCATGGGCAAGGCTACATTGCTTACACAGTGACTGTGTTATAAACACCTGTCATTATAGACTTTGTCCTGCCACATAATATGAAACAAACAACTATAATTTGGTCAGAGATTACAGCCCTAAAAGCAGGTTTACTTCCTGTCTAGAACCAGGAAACACTGCTGTTTACTTTCAGCCTATAGCTTAATACTGAACAAGAACAACCACATACACTAAATATTTTAATAATCTCATTCTGTGGAGCTTAGCATTTTTAGATGTTATACTAAAATATCTTCACCTGAAATATTTAGAATATTTTAATATAGAAAAATGTATTTCATACACTTATTAGTCAGATGGGCTGCAATATTGTATTGTAGGGTCTGATCCACTGTAAATCTTAAGAATAGATTCCCACCTACCCAAAACTCTCTAGGAGACATAAAAAAAAAGCCAGGCAGTGATAATTTCTGTAAGCATGTAATGTGGCAAATTTTAAAGCAGAAGAAAAAACACATTTTCTGTGTGTACTAATTCCTTTTTTGATTTTATTTTAATTGTTGTTCAAGTACAATTTTCTATCTTTTATTCCCATCCCACCCACCCAGCCCTCCCCACCCCCTCCCATTTCCACCCACCCCTAGTTTTTGTCCATGTGTCCTTTATACTTGCTCCTGTAAACCCTTGCCCTTTTCCCCCTGAGATTCCCCTTAAATTCTAATTTCTTAGAAAATATTAAAATTGGAAGATCCCAGTTTCCAGACCTAAAATTACATCTCACTGAATGAAGATATCAATGGCATTTAAATCTTTTGAGAGGCTGGAACAATCTTTTTTGAAAAAGCAGTTTATGAGGAGATATTATTAACATTTCAAATACCGTCAACCATTAAATCTTGATCAACCTGAAGCTTTGCTCAGCAGTGTAATTACACACATTAGTTACCTAGTATTGTGGGAAACAAAGAGATACAGATGTTTCCATTCTATTGAGTTTTCTGCAAGTGTCAAAACTTTCTCATTGGTATTTGTGAAAAGCCAGCTTCAAAGAAAAACCAAAGGTAGGGTTAAAGCAAGCAACCATTCCTCAGTTTCCACTTCCATGTCCAAATGACATTTGTAAAATTAAATCTTATGCCTGATGTTTCTCTACCAGTTGACTAGGCTAGATTCCTACAGTTCAGCAGTAGTAACTATACGAGTCCACATGCGACTTACTCCATGGGTCACCAAGAATGAGTAGTTCTTAGAGAAGCAATAAACTTTGTATGAGAGTGTTAGATTGTAACAGTGGCTAACATTTATTATAGGTTTACAATGTCCCAGGTCTTAATCTAAGTGTTTTGAAGACATTAAGTCATTTAATCTTCACAACAACCCCACAAAGCAATTATTCTATTTGTTATATTCATTCTTTTGGGTAAGGAAATTGAGACTTAGAGAAGGAAAGCAACTTATCCTGGGTAAGTTGCTCTCTTCACCACCGTACCATACTGCCTTTCCACCAACCTCCTTCTTAAGAGCGCCATCCCCCAACGAATGAGTTGACCAAATCAAATCACAGAAAATGAAGTCCCAATTATTTATGGCTAGTATAAATAAACATATATACAAAAGTCCATTCTCCACAGTAAAGCAAAATAAATCTTTTAAAAATGTTAACATGTTCACTCCTCAGCTAAAAACTCTTCAATGGTTTCTTATTGTATGAAGAAGCAAGTTCAAGATCTTTAATTCAGCTTACAAGACTCTGCACCATCTGGCCTTTGTTGACCTTGCCAGCATCATCTTGTATTATTTCTTCCCTTACTTTCTATGTTCAACTTCACTGGCATTCTTTCAGGTCCTTCAACATGCCATAAGTTTCTGAACCTGTAAGTATTTCTTTCCCCACTCTCTCCACTCAACTTTTCTCTGGTTGACTTTGACTCGCCTTATAGGGCACAACTCAAACACCGGTTCTCCAAGGAAGCCCTCCTTTGATCACTAAACCTTAAGCAGGTCAGGTCCCAGGATACTTTCTAATAGTATGGTGCACTTTCCTCTTTTCAGAATCATAATTTTAAAATTCACCACATAATTAACTGTTTAATGCCACCTTTCTTTACTAGAATCTGTTTCAAAGGGAGGAACAATGTTTATTATATGTACCACTATACCCCCAGCAATGAGCACAGTGTCTATATGGCACATGGGAGGTACTGTGTACATATTTGTTGACAGAATAATTGAGTGAAAGATAACCGTAAACACAAGAAACAGGAACTAAGACCATGCTGTTAAGGGATAGGGGTCTGGCAAGGAAGTGTGGCTATAATCAGTAAAGGAAGTACCAGTTCTGCTCCACTTTTGGTATTGTGCCTGGTGCTGCTACTCCAGACTAAGCCAGTTTAAATAGTTCAAGGTAGGGGCATAGGACGAGACCATAGAAATCCATGAATAGAGAAGGAAATGAAGAAGTGGTACTTTTAAAGTATGGCAATGAGAGATAAGGCTGATCCTAAGACCTGGACCTAACTTTGCATGGTAGAATTTAAAAGTGTTACAACACAGCAATGTCACATTTGATTAATGTTCCAGTGGATTTTAATTGATATTTACTTGTTATATGTAGCTGATAACAAGAAGGGCCATAAATTCTCAGTGCTAGAATTACTTAATATAGCCCTGGCTACTCTGCAGCTTCCCTTTAAGGCATCTAAATATGGCCCTGGTGGGAGTCTGCTAGTGTTAAAAAAGCTCCTTGAGAGAGAGAAAGATCAGTTACATACCAAAGATCACAGACTTCTACAGATATAACCTGCACACTAATCAGTTACAAGGCTCTTCATAGTAGCATGTTGAGATTCAGGCTTAAATGGTGGGGGATAGAAGAGAGGTGTATGATAGTCTCTTTATCCCCTATATTAACTTCAGGCAAATACAGTATTTCCTACCCTCTCAACTTTAAGATTATAAATAAGAAATGCTAATCTAGAACTAAGACCCTGCAGAATCCTGGATTACTTCTTTTTTTAAGATTATTTATTTATTTATTTTTAGACAGAGGAGAAGGGAAGGACAAAGAAAGGAAGAGAAACATCAGTGTGTGGTTGCCTCTCGCATGCCCCTTACCTGAGAGCACCTGGCCTGAGACCCAGGCATATGCCCTGACTGGGAATCAACCAATGACCCTTTGGCTTGCAGGCCGGCGCTCAATCCACTGAGCCACACTCGCCAGGGCAACTTTATTTTTAAGAAATCTAAAATAAATAAAAAAAAGACTCTAAAATATGAATAAGACAACTATGATACTCTAAAGGCCTTTCATATCCTCACCATTTGAATATTCTTATTTTAGGTCTCTTTTGTGAGTTTCAATTCTTAAATCTGCTTATATACAGAGTGGGCAAAAGTAGGTTTACAGCAACACAAACAATACAAATTAATAAATAACAAGAATAAACTGTTTTGCATACTTATAAGTGTAAACCTACTTTTGCCCACTACTTTAAGTAGTTGTAACCAGAGTATATATGTAAATTTTGTTCATTTTTAAACTTGACATATCAAGTAAAGAATGAATTACTCTTTACTTATGCCACACTTGTACCTAGTATATACATCTACATGTCTGCACTTGCCACATTATATTTCTATCTCTTCTTCTAGGCTGTAGGCATTTAAGGAAAAAAGCTAACATTTTCTTCTCTTAAAATAATATTTGTGGAATGAATAAATGATGGCTATGGAATTTTGTTCCACCTCCTTTTAAATTGTTTCGGTATTTTTTAAAAGTAGATAACACATGCACATGACACAAAACTCAAAAAGGACAGTATGATAAACGTTAATAAGTCTTCATCTCACATCTGTTCCCCATACCAACACAAATTCTTCTCCCTAAAGAGAATTGCTATTTTTAATTTTTATGTATATTACCAGACACAATCTAGGTATAATTAAAAATCTAAATAAATTATTTTTTGCTCTGTTTTTGACTCTGATTTTGTTTTACACAAATGATACACATACTTCTTTGCACCCTGGTATTTCCTTTTAACAGTAGGAGATAGTTCCATGTTAGTTGATGTGGAAACACTTTGATGGACATTTAGGATACTTCTAATTTTTTTGCCATTACAATGATTATCCTTGAATATATGAAATTGCACAAATGTAGAAATATTTCTGGAGGATAAATTTCCACTAATTAAAGTTCTGGAGCACATTCTATGAACATTCAGGATTTTCATAGCCCAAATTGCCCTCCATGGAGGTTATCCTAATTTATAGTCCATCAATAATACATTAAAACATATAGTTATACCACTTCCCCTATGCTCCTGCCAACACAATACAATAGCAAACTTTTTGATCTTTGCCAAGAGGTAAAAAAGGTACTGGTTATGAAAACTATTTTTATATGTTAAATTTTTTCATATGTTGAAGAGCCATTTGTGTATCTTTTTCTTTGAAAGTCTGTCAATTTCTTTTGTACATTGTTCTATCATGTTTCTGATTTTTAAAAAAAGAGTAGAACATTTTATGTATTGTAGAAATTAGTTCTTTGTCATATGTTAAAAATCTTCCTCACATGTTGTCTTTTCACTTTGTTTATAGGATCTTTTAATGTAAAATTTTTGACTTTATGTATTTGAATTTATGAGTGTTTTCTTTTATGGTTACTGGATTTTGTGTCTTATTTTTAAAAAGTCTTCCTTAATCCAAGATTATAAAAAGTTCCCCCGTATGTTCCTCCTTGCAATGTCCATTATTTTACATTTAATATAATTCTCTGATCCATCTGTAATTTATTTTGTCATAAGAATGAGGTAAAGATGCAACTTTATTTTTCCATTTATTTACTTTTTTCACTTAATGTTTCATATACAATTTCTCATAGAACTATATAGGTTTCAAATTTTTATTTTAATGGCTTCAATGAGTTAACATTACGATAGTTTACTTATCCATTCCTTGTTTCCTATTACTAAACATATTCATTAAAATTTTAGTTATATATATTTTTTCTTCTTAAATAATTTCTTCAGAGGAAATTTTCAAGAATTAGATTTGTGGGTCAAGAGTTTGAATATTATTATAACCTTTGACTAAACTGTCAGATTGCCATGATCTAACCAATTTATAATCTTCACCAATACAATCATGAAGTAACATGCATATATGAATATGCACAAATCTTTTCCAAAATGAGGTTTACACTAGGCATTATTCAAATCTCAACAGTTAGGCTCCTAATCTGTAGTCAAAAAGCTTACATTACACTCCTACAGAATCTGATCACCCTAATAATTGCTGTTATTTCCTGGGAAGAAAATGAGTAAGTAGACAAATTCTTCTGGAGCCAAGGGCAATCCAGAAGACTCTACTAGAAAATCCTAAAAGAGTAACGACAAATCAAGCATTGCAAGAGTCAGAAGAAGTCTGCAGCATTAAAATTCAAGGCTCTGCTGTGGCTTGTGTGGCTCAGTGGATTGAGTACCAGCCTGCAAACTGAAAGGCTACTGGTTTGACTCCTAGTCAGGGCACATGCCTGGGTTTGGGCCAGATCCTCAGTTAGGGGCAAGTGAGATGCAACCAATCGATATATCTCTTGAACATCAGTGTTTCTCTCCCTTTTTCTCCCTCCCTTCCCCTCTCTCTAAAAATAAATTAAAAAAATCTTTTTTAAAGTAAGTAAGTAAATAAATAAATAAATTCATTCATTCATTCAAAGCTGTGCCCTAGCCAGGTGGCTAGGTAGGTTAGAGCATCATCCTGATTTGCTAAGGTTGTGGGTTTGATCCCCAGTCAGAACACATACAAGAATCAACTACTGAATGCATAAATAAGGAATAACAAATTGATGTTTTTTTCCTCTCTCTCTTCCACTAAAAAAAAATCAATAAATAAATTAAAAAATCCAAGGCTGTCTTTCACTGTTCATCTCTCTCTTTTCCCAAGAGCAGAGTTTCCCTTCCTCCCACATTCTTTCCAAGCAAGCACCTTGAAGTTCTAGTCACCATCTAATACTTCTTTATCAGTTTCTTCCATCAGCAGTCTTCCACTTGGCTCCTGGATCAGACCCTTCAAGTTCTTTAACTCAAGATCAGGAAATAATATGTTTATCTAATGTGGAACAATGAACGTCCATGCTCAGTCTGGTGTGGATATAGCAGAGATTTCCTACTTCTTGGAAGCTGTCTATCATTTGCTGAATTATATACTGCTTGCAACCCTTTTGCTCCCCCTTTTCCTTGCTGCCTCCTAGAGCTCTCTTTCAAAAAGCATTTTAGGAAGAAGACTTCTTCTGAAGAATTATCTTAATTATTAAAATGTATTATTTATAAATATTATAATGCCCCTTCTGGAAATTTGGTACAGTGTCATGGTATGAATGCTAGACAGACCAGAGAGGAGAGTCAGTTGCAAACCTGGAGTAGATTCCAAGCATATATCTGAAAAAGTGCAGCATGAAGCATAATCTTGGGAATCAGACTTGAACTTCACCACTCACTAGATATGACTGACACTAAGCAAACCCCTTAACAATTCTGAACTAAAACATCACTATGTTAGGTCCTTCTTGACCATCCTTTATCTAAATGGCTATTCTGTCTTACTCTTTATTATTATTTCCCCATTTATAATTTTCATAGTGCTATCACATTTTATAATTGATTGCTTATTTGTTTTTGTATTATGTATCTTCCCCAATGGACTGTAAGCCCCATAGGGCAGGGTTTGAATTATTCACCACTGGATACTCACTGCCTAGCCTGGTACCTGCCACAGACTAGACACAAATAATTGTAGACTAAATGAGCTCAGTTTTCTTCAAGACTTGGATAAATAACACTACTCATATCAAAGATGTAAACATGTAAAAACATTTAGTATAGAGCCAGACACTACATGGTTAATGCTCAACAAATGTCAGCCATTATTTCAGTTATAGTTCTCAGCAAGTCACAGCCTTTGTAACTTAACTTTCCTAACTAAAGTGAAAAGAAGAATTACTACCTCTTCCCTACTGCTAAAGCATACTGTGATATTACAAAGTAATATTATTATTATTATTATTATTATAAAAAACCAAAGGCATTAGGAGAAACCCAGAAGACAGTTTCCATTGAGATTAAGAATTTGTTAAATATACAACTCCCCCTTGACATTAGTCTTAATCAAGACTCCATCCCAAGCACTGAGATAACTGGTATCTGGGAGAGTAAACTAAGGCTGAGAAACACTGCTTGAGTACAATAGTGGCAACACTTGACAAATTCATAGAAAGAACGGAGAGTTAATCTGGCTATAAAATACTCCACTGATATATCCAATTTCCAGTGATAAATACTATCTTACTCCCCATCTGAAACATGAAACCTGATTGTTTTTAAGCTACCTCCTCCTTCCCTACACTTCTAATAAATAACAATGTGTCTTTACAACATTCCAAATTCAGTCTTCAAATGTCCCCAAAAGTGTTATCTTGTAATTCCACACTAGGGAATTTCTAAGAACCATGATTCTGAACTCTGGCTGCGTGAAGCACCTATGGAGGATAAAGATATTGAGCCTCATCCAAGATGCACTGAATAAGAAACTTCCAAAAGTGAGATTTGAGTGTCTGTTTTTGAAAAGGTTCACAAATTACTTTGGTGCAAAGCCTGAATTGAGAACCACTCTTTCATTTGCCCCTGATCTCCTAGCACCAGAATGACAATATTCCATTCAAAGGCAAAGGCAATCCAGCATAAGGTTAAAAGCTCAAGCAGACAATGTCAGGCAGAATTGGCTGTCATTACCAGCAGGGCCACCTACTTTATGCATGTCTCTGTTTCTTCAGCTTTAAACAAGAAATACTAAACATACTTGACCTCAGAAACTTGGATTCAACACTAAATTGAATAAAAATTATTTAGCATGCCTGGAAAATAGTAAATGCTCAATAAATTGTCTTGCTTATTACCTTCCAAAGGGTAAATTATTTCCAAACTGTAATCTAAAAAAAAAAAGTCTGTACAGTTTTATTAATGAAAAAACTTACAAGTCCTGCCATCTACTGTTTTCCCTGCTCTCCTAAACCAAAATAGGAGTAAGTACGCCTGAGCAGGCCCACCTCAGATTATAGAAGATAATTCAGTTAGCTGAAGCTTTTATTTAGTTGATTTTGTAAATCAGGTCAACCTCCTGGTTTCTAACTGCAATTACTTCACTGCTACATTTTATATCCTCTTATGCAAGATGTCTCAAAACTATGCCTCTGGTCAAAAAAAAAAAGGACCAGAAGTCAGACCCATACAAATCTAGCACACACAAGTATAGTGTGCCCGAAGAATCATTTTTAGATTCCTTTAGCCAAGGTGTTAACTATATATAATTTGCAAGTTACTGTGCTAGGCATTGTGGCAAATATAAAGATGCATAAGAGTAAGTTTCTAGCCTTTCAATGGCCATTTTATAAATTTAAATAATATATTTTAGAAGTTGCCACAACTTAGTCATGCCATGAGCCAAATCAAGGATGGTTAAGAAAGGAAAGATGGTCAGGATGCCCACGTTTTCCTCTTCCTTCTTGCCAGAGCTGAACTTAATTGTATCCACAGACAATGGTGGCATTGTTGACTCTGTTTAAGAGATGGTGACACCATGTCATCCTATAGCTGCCCCTGCTCTCACCACAGATAACGTGCCAGGCCCTCTTAATAGTTTACACAAATTATCTCATTTAACTATAATAACTCTATGGACAAGTATTAGTATTATTTCCATTTTATAAAGATGGAAGAAGTGAGACTTAGAGAAGTGGAGTGACAAAGTCAGTATGTGATGGGACACTGACCCAAGCTGTCTGAACCTTGAGCATGAGCTCTTTAACTATTACACATGTGATACTGAGCCCTGATTCTGGAGGTCAGAGAGGATCCTTTAAAGTGCACAGCCTGGCCCTGCCCAGTGTGACTCAGTTGGTTGGGTGTCAGCCTATAAACCAGAAAGCCATGGGTTTGATTCCCAGTAGGGCATGTCTGGGAGGCAACCAGTTCATGTTTCTTTCTCACATCATGTTTCTCTCACTCTTTCTCCTTCCCCTCCCCCTTCTCTCTAAGACCAATAAGCATGTCCTCAGGTGAAGACTAAAAAAGAAAGCACATAGCCTGATGCCCACATCAACATCTTGTGGTCAAGAAGTCAGAATACTGGTTATCTCTGGGAAGTGATGGCTGGGAGGGTGAGTAGTGACTGGAAGGGGGCAAGGGCAGGGGAGGTGGGGGAAGGGGGGACTGGTGCCTGGGGAATGATAATACTCCATTTCTTCCTTTTTATTTGAGAAATGATAATACTCCTTTTTTTTTTTTATTTGGGAGAGAAAGGGAGGGAGAGTAAGAGAGAAATCAATCTGTTGTTCCACTGATTTATGAATTCATTGGTTGATTCCTGTATGTGCCCTGACCAGGGATCAAACCCCCAAACTTGGTGTATCACAGCAACACTGACCAACTGAGCTACCCGGCCGGGACTGATTGTTTTTATCCTATATACCACATTTCAAAACTTGAAACACCCAAGAAAAACCAGATGCTTCAGAATACTCTTGAAGATTCAAATCCCTTCTATTTTAACTCCACAGGTAGGCTATCCCACAGTAGGCCTTGGATTAGGGCTTATCTTTTTTTAAAAAAATATTTTATTTATTTATTTTTAGAGAGAGGCAGGCAGGGAGAAAGAGGGGGAAACATCAATGTGTGGTTGCCTCTTGAGTACCCCCTACCAGGGACCTGGCCTGCAACCCAGTCATGTACCCTGACTGGGAATTGAACCTGTGACCCTTTGGTTCCCAGGCTGACACTCAATCCACCCAGCCACACCAGCCAGGGCAGGGTTTATTTTAATACTAACAACTTTTTTAAATTCTTAAATCCTTCATCTTGAATTTAGTATTAGGTTAAATATTCTCTCTCCAAAGCCATTCTCCCACTCCACAAAACGAGTATGTGAAAACCTCCAAAGAAGCCGCCACCTAGGATACTATTATATTCTAAGATATTTGTCCTGTCCTAAAGGAGAATGCAGATCTATAGTTCTTGTAAAGTATCCTAAACTAAATAATGCTTACATTTTAGATTTTCTTTTTGTCTGACTTTTCCACATTTGATTCTAGAGGGTGGCTTTTTTGTCTTCCTTTAATAACAAAAGGCTAACATCTCTTCCTTTCACTGGGCTATGTAAACATAAAAGCTATTTTGATTGCACAGAGTAAAAATGCATTCCCTACAAGGATATAACATACTAGTAAATAAATGAATAGACAAAAAAAGTGTAACCATCTATTATGTGTCCCTCTTCCTGCAGAGGGTGAGAGTGGGGTCAGAAGAGCGTGGAAAGGAGACAAAGAAACTAGCTGTATTCTTAGGAAATAAACTACTGTAACAAGCATTTTCCTGACCTCCAAGCTGGGGAAGAAACAACACATACAATGGTAATGAATCCGGTTGTTTCTAGCTGAACCCCTACAAATACAATAATTGGAATGTAAGCTAATGCAGAACTTTTTTTTTTCTTTTCCTTTAAGGCAGGATAACAGTAGGAATGGGGTGATGGGGAATGGAGAGGATACTCAAGATCTCAGTGGCTGCTACAGCCACTAGTATCCCAAACTGCTCTAGGTACTGCCTAAATTCTTATCTAGAGTCAAAGTGAAATTCCTGCAGCTAGGGCTAGTATCTTTCTAATCCATGATCCTGTCTAGTCACACTGTCATCTTACTCTGGGGCAGGCAGTCCCTTTTCCCATTATGGAGGCCTCCAACAACCTGTGTACAGCAGAAGGAACAAGTAGCTGCTTCTTCTCTTTTGCAGTTCGCTAGAGGATGAGTGGGACCAGAGATGGAGCAGAGGGCTTGATAAATTTGCCTGTTCTCTTCTGGGAAAGCCCCAGGAGATCTAAGACAGCCAGCCCTCTTCCAAAGAAAGCCATCCTTTCTTTGCCTCCAGCCATATATCCACTCATTCCACTCATTCCCAGATTTCTTCTCCCCCTGCCTTCCCCACCCCACAATGACACAAGAGTTATTTTCTCCTTTCCATTTCATGGCTTTCCATGAATATCCATAAAACTAACTTGTTGAAACATAAGTTGAAACATTTTCCTAGGGTAGATTCTTTTTTTTTTTTTTTAATTTCAGTTTTACTGAGATATACTTGACAAATAAAAGTGTAAAATATTTAAAGTGCACATTGTGGTGATGTGATATATATATACATTGTAAAAGGATTCCCCCCATTTCATTAATTAGCATAGCCATTACTTCACATATTTACTGTTTGTTTTTTTTTTTTGGTAAGAACATTTACACCTGCTCTTTTAGCAATTATACAACAGAGTTATCAACTATAGTCACCATGTTTTACATTAGATCCTCAGATCTTATTTTTCTTACTGCTTAAAGTTTGTTTTTAGAGAGATTCTATATTTTATGCCTAACCCCCATAACCCTGGACATGATGATTTGTACAGGACAGTCAATCAACGCTTGGTGAAAGAATGTGTGCATAAATAAGTGAATGAATGATTATAGCTAACTAAATTTCATATTTCTGTTATTCCAAGATTAAAAAAAAGGTTCTTCAGTGATTCACTTTATCTTCTACTCTTCTTTACATCAGTTAACTTCTATTTCAAATAGTTATCAAGATCCCATACCACTTCCTTTGAAGAAAATTCAAAGTGGGGATTTTAATCTGTTTGCTCTACAAATAATTTTTTTTCAAGTTTAAGTCTTCAAATTGCAAAGGAGCTCTTCAATCTCCTTTGATGTTAGGGTGGAAATGGGGAGCTGAGAAGAGAGAGGAAAAAAGTATGGGAAATACTTCCTGAGCAAACAAAAGAGGAGGATCTAATATCTTTAAAAAACCAGTTAAGTACATATAACCACTTTTGCCTCTTGAAGAGGAAAAACAGATTTGACTTAAATGGATGAAAGCTCTGGCACTAAAATAAAGCAATCCAGGTAATCTGCAAATACATATGCCCGATTAATTGTTTCTAAGGGAGAACAATCATTAAAATTTGAGTGATTTTTCACCACATGTGTTCAACTTCATAAAGATATTCTTCATGTGGATTGCCATACACTGGTCTCTTTAAGACAAAATCAGCCAAAACAATAAGTTGGTCTAAGTCCAGAGGACTCTATTGTAGACTGAACAAAATAAATCTTGTAGGATACTATATAGAGAGCTGGTACCCATTCTATCAATGATGATGCAGCAAGCTGATAATGAGCTCACTGATGGTTATCAGCTGAGATCTGATGTCAGCACTGCCCCTGCTTATTACACAACACTAGGCAAAGAATATAACCTTTCTACCCTAAGTTTGTCATTGCAAATGTTGATAATAAATGAGTGTTCATGTGAATTCATCAGTAAATGTTTTCAAGAACTAGGGAAATGAGCACCACTCTAGCTATTCATGAGTCACAATAAATGACTTCATGCCATTCCAGACTTTTCATCAATGCTGAATGAAGTATAACCAGATAAATCAAGGTAATAGTCAAATGAGGTCCTACAATAGCGATCGCCTTCATTACACCATGAATGTAAAGTAAAAAGACAGTTAAAGAGAAGGCAGTCCTATGGTGATATAATTGAGAGTAATAGCTTACTTTGAGAGAAAGCTTCCATTGCTGAAATCTCAACATTTAAAGAGTGCTTACTATGCACAATAAACACCTTGAAGTTGACAGAAAACAGATTTTCTCATCCAAGTTTGTCGAATTTTGTTTTAGTCAAGGCTAGCAAAGGCAGTTATCCTTATGGAAGAGATATTAATTTTTTAATACATCAATTTAAGTCATTCTCCAACTTCAGCCTGATTCCATGGGTAATTTGCAATAATTCAGCAACTATGCTGGAGGCCAGATAAGTAAAATTAATAACAAGTCATGAAATGTAGTTAGTTCTACATTTGAGATGATCTAGCTGACTCTCCAGCCCAGTAATTATAATACTATTTGGCTTAACATTATCAATAGCCAGGATGTATTAGGTCTATGCATGTGGGGTACAGTGGTAGCCCTGCCCAGGTGGCTCAGTTAGTTGGAACATCATCCCACACACCAAAATGTTATGGGTTCCATCCCCGGTCAGGGCACATACCCCTGGTCAGGGTAGGTTGAAGATTCGATTTCCAGTTGTAGTGCACAGTTGTGGGGTGAGTGGTGGTGAGGCAACTGATTAGTATTTCTCTCACATAGATGTTTCTCTTTCTCTCCTTTCCACTTTCTCTAAAATAAGTAGGCATATCTTTGAGTGAGGATTAAAATAAAAAGGTACAGCGGCAGCACCAATATCAAGCAGCTGTCACCAGGAAAAGGAGAGACTACTGACCATTTAAAACACACACACACACACACACACACACACACACACACACACAATCATATTCCGTATTGAGGGAGACTCACTCAAGGTTCCAGGGTACAACATTTTTCTTTTTTTTTTTTTGATAGATATGCTTTGAGAGGAAGTCATTGTGCATATAAATATACCATACTGTTTGCATACACACTCATTCTAAGTCACTTATTTGCCTTTAGGCATTATCCCAGTTGTATTTAAAAGCCATTTCACCCAAAAAGATTTCCCTTGAATCACCAAAGACTGTATAAAATCATATACCTACGTACATTGGAATCACTAAAGATTTCTGATTCTTCACATTCACAGCAAAGTAATGCTGCTGATTCATTGTCTTCCAAATGAGAGCTCTGTAATAGAAACAAGATCTTTTCAGAGATCCAGACAAATGGGGCCACAAACTTGGTGGAAAAAGCCAGCAGAAATCACTGAGTCAGTGTTAGATCATTGGTGAGAAGCTGCGATTCTGATTAGCAATAGCTATTTTGCCAAGAAGAAAAAGCCAACAAATGACTGGTTGGGTGATTGGAGAGTTGATGATGTTTAACTAGCTGAAGCATTTCTGTGGTTGCCAATTCAAGCAATGGGATGTTCTTTTTCTATAAAGATGGTGCTACTAACTCTTCATTGTATGTACTATGTACTCTTCCCAGAATGGGTAGAATTGTGTTCATTTATCCTCATACTTAAGGGTACATATTTGATATGAGAGTTTAGAGACAGACTTTAAAATATAACAAAGTACATGATTGGGAGATCTAACCACTTAGTCTGGCCTCATTAGCCCTCTGCTAACAAGTGATTATAAAGAGTCAAAAGACATACCCTATTCTAGTCTTCCTGACAGATTTCAAGAAGTGATTTAAGACCTTTCTTCCACTGCCAATCTCTATTTCAAAATCTGTGCAGAAGATTGATAAGGAAAACAGGATAATGGAGTAAAACAATTAACTGGTAACACAGAGTATTTTTCCCTTAAGACTAAAAACACCACAAAAAAAAAAAAGAGGAGAAAAAGCTACAACTGTGAGCCAATAAATTCCTTCAAATATCTGCGGTTTAGGGAACACCTGCTAGAAACTCAGCTATCCCTTTATAGAGATGTATACGCTAATGTCATAAAAATTTCTTGCTACCACATGATCCAGTAATCCCACTTCTGGGTGTAAATTCAACAGCACTGAACTCAGGATCTCAAAGAGATTATCTGCACTCCTATGTTCATTGAAGCATTTTTCATAAGAGCCAAGATATGGAAACAACCCAAATGTCTACTGACAGGCAAACAAATACAGCAAATGTAGTATACCCACACAGTGGAATATTATTCAGCCTTTAAAAAGGAAATCCTGTCATATGTGAGAATATAGGTGATCCTGGAGGAAATTATGCTAAGTGAAATTATTAAACCAGTCAAAGAAGGACAAATACTGCTTGACTTCATTTATTTGAGGTACTTAAAGTAATCAAACTCATAGTAGCAGAGTAGAATGGTGGTTGTAGGGGCCAAGGTTCTGGAGGAAGAAATGGGAAGTTGTTGTTCAACAGGTATAAAGTTTCAGTTATGCAAGATGAGTAAATTTTAGAGATCTGCTGTACAACATAGTCCTTACTGTTAAAAATACTCTATTGTGCACTTAAAATATTTGTTAAGAGGGTAGATCTCATGTTAAATGTTCTTACCACAAAACAAACAATCAAAAATCCCAAAGGGGCACAAGGAAACTTTTGGAAGTGATGTATATGTTTATTACCTTGATTATAGTGATGGCTTCACAGGTGTATGGGTATGTCTAAATTCATCAAAATGAATACATTAACTATGTGAAGTCTTTTTTTTATATCATTTATATCTCAATAAAACTGTTAAACAAAAGACAAAAACTCACTACTTGTGGCTGAAACTTAATTATATGTAACTACTCTATGGCTATACTTGTTGACACCTACTTTGATTTTTCACAGCTGGGGCTGGGTTTCAACCTGCAGAATACCTGCAGAGGTTAAGAGTTTGAGAGTGCAAATAAACTTATATGAAAGGAAGAAAAGCTTATAGTTATTATTTCTGGTAACTGCCTTCTACTGGTTTATTTCCTTCTTACTTTTTTCCAACTGTGATCTTTTGCCTACCTTTGATTTTTCTTACAACCAAATCTCATCTTCCATTATCCCTTCATCTTCCTCTCTTATAAAATAAACAGAAACAACCAAGTATTTAAAATGCATTGTGCAGATGCAGATGATGTTTAGTTGAGTTGTACACTTGAAACCTGTATGATTTTGTGAACCAATGTCACCCCAATAAAGTCAATAAAAATAAAATAAAATCACTTTTTAAATCCTGCAAATGCAAAGTCTATTCCTTACTCCTGCATTTTGGAGGGTGAAAAATAAGAACATTTAGGCTCCATTTGTCTTTTTTTTTTTTAAATCAGTTTAGAAAATACTTGAAGACTTCTAAAAGGCACATTATAAAAGCTAAAGGCTTAATAAATAACAAATAAAATATCTGAAGAAGTTATAAAGTAGAAGTCAAAGCTGCTTTCAATTCTCCCAAATTCTCATATCACAAAAGATGATAGCACAGATAATACTAAGCAGATCAAAAGTGATTTGTTACGGCCACAGTGTATACAACTGAAAAAAGAGAAAAGTACAAGGTAATTAATCCAACTTACACTAGTTAAGATTTAAAGTTTTCATTCATATAAATATTTTATGTTTACACTAGCTTTTTGAAAATGATCTTTCAGGAAAGAGGTCTTGTAATGACACTTGCATTCTTACAGTTATTTTAAGACTTTACTATATACTCATTAATTGAAATTCTATTAATTAATATACAAGGTATCAATTTAAGTGTGCTGGTTGCATTGCTTCTCTGGCCACCATCTGGCATCTGTTGATTCTACCTATATTTGTAGCTGTGTTCTTTCTGATCTAAGTTAAGAGTTATAGTCAGTCCTACTTCTCTGGATCTTGATGTTAACATTCAAAGGACTCCAGAAAAAAATTGAGAATTTAAAAATAAAAATAATTATAAATAATAAAAATAATTGCTTCATGGAATAAGTATTTACTTGCAACTAACATTTAGTTCTAAATTAAATTCTAAGAATCCTAATGGAAGACAAAGGACACTTCAAGATCTTTCCTCTGCCTTCTCAGGTACTTGGTAATCCCCAATTCCTGATTTGTCCCTGGGTTCTGCTGAATGAACTGTCTTGCTTATGACTATAAAGGGCTTATAATTAATCTTTAGAAACTTTTTCATTACTTAGCATATTATTAAATCAAATGAGAAACACTGTAAGATTAACCTAGACAGGAATTGGGAGGGCCTGCAGGAGAAGCTCTCAAACCCTACACTGTCATGAAAGCCCTGCAGGAAGAACTCCGTGTTCACAACAGAGCTCTGTGGTTGTAACAACCCTCCTCTTAACCTCCTTTTCCCCTCTGTAAAAGAGGTTTTTCTGCTTCTTCCTGTGGAGTGTGTGCATATGGCCTGCCATATCTGCACATACAGAAATGCAACCCTTTCTTCCCCACCTCCCCAAATAAACCCTTTTTGGTGAAAGAATACCTAATTGACCTTTGTTTAACATTCAACAGATAAAATTAACAATCATTTTTAGTTTCAAACATTTTTTGTAAGCTAGGAATAGGTGGGTTTTATACACAGTACCTCTCAGGGTGGCAGACCCTTATCTCAACCTCGTCTTGCCTGAATTTTATATTGTGGAGAGTCCTCCAAAGATTGTCCCAGCATGAGGATGGTGATCATCCCTGTTTACAATGCAGATATCAATTCTCTTCTCTTTCTCTTTTTTCCTACCCTACCTCCCTTCCTCCTTTCCTTTTTTTCATATCCCTTCAGCCATTGAAGCAGGACATTTGAAGAGAATTAAGTTAAATGCACATTCTTCCATTGGAAGTACAAAGCCCAAGTCTTAACTAATGAGTTCATATCCTGGTTCTGCCACTTAGTAGCCATGTGATTTTGAACATACTGCCTAATCTCTCTGAGCTCAATTTCCTCATCCATAAAAATGGGCATAACAATAGCATCTATCTAATAGGGTTGTTAGGAAGAGTGTAATGAGAGATGATACAAGAAAAGCACTTAGTCCCCATGACCTTTAGTAACTGTCAAGGAAAGAAAAAGAAGAGAAGAAAGAGAAGAAAAAGAAGAAAGAGAGAAAGAGAGAAAGAGAGAAAGAGAGAAAGAGAGAAAGAAAGAAAGAAAGAAAGAAAGAAAGAAAGAAAGAAAGAAAGAAAGAAAGAAAGAAAGAAAGAAAGAAAGAAAGGGAAAAGCACTTAGCATGACTTAGCTACTGATGTTGCTACTACTATTTCTAACAACAACAATAATAAATGTTACTATAATAATAATAATCTCATTTCTACATGTAAAAGGCTTACACATTTGGGTTACATTCTTTTTCAAAGAAACTTTTGCCATCTAGAGAATTTTTGCTTCTATAAAATTATAAGTTTTTCACTTCTAAATAGAGTCAAATTTGTAGTCCCTATATACTCCTGAAGTACTGAGCTCACAGTGAGTTATTTGTTATCATTTATTGTACCCTTACTATGTACTAAGCACTTTTCTGAGTGCTGATTAACTAAAGTAAACCTCCAAACCAAAGATACTGAACAGGTTCCAGAAATAGTGTTTTGTTTTGTTTTTTTTAACAGATATCCAAAAACCCACAAAATATAAGGATATGGCTGTGTAGCCAGGTATGCCCTTTGGCCAAGTATTGTTTGGAGAAAAACATGGGCTAAGTTATTGGTAAGGAAAACACATCCATATATAACAAGAAGTATCAAGAACATCTTCTACATAACAATTACAGTAATGACACTGCAGTCATTATATGGAATATCTGGTGCAAGGACTCATGTACTAAGGATATTTTGAAGAGCGTTAAAATCTAACTTGTGCAGTTACCTAACAGTCTGCAAGCAGAAGTTTTTTTTCTAAGTATTTATTTATTTATTTACTTATTTTTAATTTAAATAATTTTATTGTTGTTCAATTACAGTTGTCTGTATTTTCTCCCCACCTCTCCCTCCCTTGCTTCCACTCTCCTTTTTGGTTTTGTCCATGTGTCCTTTATAGTAGTTGCTGAAAACCCTTCTCCACACTGTCCCCTCTCCCCTCCCCTCTGGCTATTGTTAGATTGTTCTTAATTTCAATGACTCTGGCTATATTTTGTTTGCTTTTTTCTTTTGTTGATTATGTTCCAGTTAAAGGTGAGATCATATGGTATTTGTCCCTCACCATTTGGCTTATTTCACTTAGCATAATGCTCTCCAGTTCCATTCATGCTGTTGCAAAGGGTATAAGCTCCTTTCTCTCTGCTGTGTAGAATTCTGTAAATGTACCATAGTTTTTTGATCCACTCATTTGCTGATGGGCACTGAGGATGTTTCCAGCACTTGGCTATTGTAAATTGTGCTGCTATGAACATTGGGGTACATAGGTTTTTTTGGATTGGTGTTTCAGGGCTTTTAGGGTATAATCCCAGCAGTGGAATTGCTGGGTCAAAAGGCAGTTCCATTTTTAGTTTTCTGAGGAAATTGCATACTGTTTTCAACAGTGGCTGCACCAGTCTGCAGTCCCACCAGCAGTGCACTAGGGTTCCCTTTTCTCCACATCCTCTCCAACACTTGTTTGTTTATGTTGGCCATTCTGATTGGTGTGAGGTGGTATCTCACTGTGCTTTTAATGTGCATTTCTCTGATGGCTAGCAATACTGAGCATCTTTCTTCTCATGTGTTTCTGCACCCTCTGTATGTCCTTGGAAAAGTGTCTGTTCAAGTCTTTTGCCCATTTTTTAATTGGGTTTTTTGTGTTCCTGGAGTGGAGTCATGTGAGTTCTTTATATATTTTGGAGATCAAGCCCTTGTCCAAGTTGTCATTGGCAAATATGGTTTCCCATACAGTTGGCTCTCTTTTCATTTTAATGCTGTTTTCTTTAGCTGTGCAGAAGCTTTTTAATTTGAGGAGGTCCCATTTGTTTATTCTTTCTTTTATGTCCCTTGCTTTAGGGGACATATCAGTGAAGATGTTGCTGTGTGGAATGTCTGAGATGTTCCTGCCAATGTTTTCCTCTAGGACTTTTATGGTGTTACGACTTATATTTAAGTTTTTTATCCACCTTGAATTTATTTTTGTGTATGGTGTAAATTGGTGGTCGAGTTTCACTTTTTGCATGGAGCTGTCCAGATCTCCCGATAGCATTTGTTGAAGAGGTGCAAGCAGAAGTCTTAAGAAATAAGTCCACAAGAGTCAAAACCTGTTGTTCCTATTAAGTCTCTTATTCTATTCATTTTAGGTTATATGATTTTAAGAAACAGAAAACATTGACTATTGCATTTGTCTTTTAATTTTCCTCCATCTTTTCTCTATGCAACTTTTTTGAGGGGTTCTGAGTGAATACACTGCAGTTGTTCTTAAAGAAACTAGAGATTTAGAAAACATACTGTTAGACATCAAACAATAAGATACAGTGGTACTTCAGTATGCATCGTTAATTTGTTTTGGAATGGAATTTGAGATGAGTACAGAAACCGAGGAGTGGTGAGCAAGCAATGAGTGAAGAAGCATTTTCTTTTGAGGGGTGGCATCATGACTCATACATGTTTGAGCGAGTGCAAGGTGTCCCAAGCAAGCGCCAAGTGTTGAAACATTTTGTTCTCATCAAATTGCAAAATGTGAAGAGGACCAGGTTTGACAAGGTCTGAAGCTGATGAGGTATAAATGTATAGTGTACCCTAAAGCCTGATCACCACTTTGGGACTGAAATCTTTTAACGCTTTAAAGGCAGAGACAAGTAGGTCTTGTTTATCCTGATATCTGAGTGTAACTGGATTGACAAAGGGATTTCATAGCCCAAGGATAACCAAAATGAGAAAACTCTGCAATCCCTAACTCCAAGTGACACATTTAAAAACCATTATTTCTTTTTAAAATTATTACATCACTATGATCTATATTTTTAATAACTGGAAGGTTGTACCTTTTGACTTCCTTCACCCATTTTGTCCACCCCTTACCCTTGGCAACTATTAATTTGTCTGTGTCTGTGAGCTCCGTAAACAACACTATTTCAATGTGTAAGATGTATACATGGTAAACAAGATTCAGAAGGTGTCAAAGAGTTTAATTTTTCTTCCCATCACTGACCCCCACCTCCTAGTTCTCTATAACCCTATCCCAGAAGTAGTCACTATGCCAATTTCTTGAATATCTTTTCAGGGACATTCTATGTACATAAAGCATTATGTGTATATATACTTTCTCTAAAATATGTAACAGAAGCACTTCACATTACACCTATTTTTCTGTCATTGCCTTTTTAAAAATATCATTGTTTCACTAAAAAATTTTTAATTGGGGTAAAATAACATAAAATATACCATTTTAATAATTTTCAAGTATAGAGTTCATTAGTGCTAATTATATTCACATTGCTGTTCAACCAATCTCCAGAACCTTTTCATTTTGCAAAGCTAAAACTCTACACCCATTCAAAAACTCCTCATTTTCCCTCCCCCAGCCCCGGGCATCCATTATCAACCATTATTCTACTTCGAGTTTCCATGAATTTGATTACTCTGCATACCTCATTATATGTGTACACTACATATATGGAATCATATAGTATTTGCCTTTTTGTGACTGGCTTCACTTTGCATAATGTCCTCAAGGTTCATCCATGTAGCATGTGTCAGAATTTCCTTCCCTTTTAAAATGAATAATATTCCATTGTATGTATATACTACATTTTGTTCACCTATTTACCTGTCAATGGACATTTATTTCACTATTTTTCATTGCTATATAATATTCTATTGTATAGATTTTCCACATTCAGTTAATCAGTCTCCCATTAATAAATTCAGGTTACTTGTAATTATACTCATTTTCTAATTTGCTGTAACAAATTACCACAAACTTGATGGCTTAAACAACACAAATTTATTTTAGTTTTAGAAGTCAGGAGTCCTAAAATCAAAGTGGCAGAACCATGTTCCTTCTGAAACCTTCATGGGAGTGTTATGGGCTGAATTGTGTCCCTCCACCCAAAACTTTATGTTAAAGTCCTAATTCCTAGCACCTCATACTGTGGCTGTATCTGGAAATATAGTGTTCAAAGAAGTAATTAAGTTAAAATGAGGTTATTGGGGTGGGCCCTAATCCGGTATGGATGGTGTCCTTATAAGAAGAGGTGATCAGGACACAGAAACAGGCACAGTAAAAATCATGTAAAGACAGAGGGAATAGAAGACAGACATCTACAAGCCGAGGAGAGAGGCCTCAAAAAAAAAAAGTCAACTCTGCAAACACCAAGATGTCTGACTTCTAGCCTCTAGAACTGTAAGAAAATAAATTTCTATGGTTTAAGTCATCAGTCTATGTACTTGTTATGGCAGCCCTAATAAACTAATATAGGCAGAATCCATTTTGTTGCCTTTTCTAGCATCTAGAGGCTACCTGTGTTCCTTGGCTTGTGGTCCCCTTTCTCCATATTTAAAGTCACAAAAAGTGGGTTGAGTCTCATATCATATCAATCCAACCTCCTCTCTGTCTTTCTCTTCTACTTTTAATTTTTTTATTTTAATTGTTGTTCAAGTAGTTTTCTGCCTTTTACCCCCATCCCATCCCATCCCCCAGCCCTCCCCACCTCCCTCCTGTTTCCACACCCCCTTGTTTTTGTCCTTGTGTCCTTCATACTTCTCTTCCACTTTTTAAAGACACTTGTGATTACATTGTCCCTACTCTGATAATCCAGGATAATCTCCCTGTTTTAAAGTCATCTGATTAGCAACCTTAATTCCATCTGCAACTTTAACTCTCCCTACCCTTTACAGAATGTAACAATATATTCACAGGTTCATAAGGAACTAAGATAAGGTCTCTTTGGAGTGACCATTATTCTGTCTACCACACAATCTTCTTTTCTGCAACTTTTACTGAGGAAAACAATTGTTTTTTAGAACCAATATTCATACCAGCATAGTGGGAAAGCACCAAATGAAGTGACTAAGCAACACTACAGCTGTATAGTTGGACATAAAGAGGTTCCTAAAAACTTAGTAGCAGTAGCAGAATGTTTAAAATTGCTTTTTCTGGAAAGATGATGAATTGGATTCAATTCAAAAACAGTATTTCACACAGGCCTCTTTGTAATCAATGGTACAGATCTGTAAAATAATTGGCTAGGATTAAAAACATAATCTATGGCACTGAAGGATAGCAATAACCAGACTGAGTCAACTTGAAAGTTTAAATCAAGATGAACTTGTGGTTCTTTCTTCTAGGCATCCACAGTTCCTTGCACATATATTTTCTAATCTTTATTTCACTCTATTGTAATTATGTCTATATACATTGTTTCTCTCCCTCTAGACTGAGCTTCTCAACTCCTATCTCTAGGTCCTGGCACACAGAGAGCATTCAGCAAGTGTTCAGTGAATAAATGACTTAGCATTAGTTGTTGCAATTCTTCCTTGTTGCCAATAACAATAACACATATAGAACACGAGTTATAATCTTTAGGTATAGTTATGGTTAAGAGACCAGTTGTTTTCATTATCCTAAACACATGATGTTTGTCCTTTAATTAGTCACAGTAGCAACAGCTCCTACTGAAGAGCCAATTGTTACATGAGACACTGCCTTCCTTGGGCTCCAAGTCAACACAGAGGCTTTATGCCAAAAGAGCATCTTTATTTCTCAGAGCTACTTAGCAGGTTGGCTCGTCAGTGGCTAAGGCAGTGCAGCTACTCATTCCACAATGCTCCCTAACTCTGACTTGCAATTAGCACATTTCATCTACAAATGTATTGCTGCTCTCCACTCTTTGCATGTAACACACAGCTGTGTTGTGGTATCACAGGTTTGTTTCTTCACTCACTACTCCTTTCAGAGAGAACATAATCTCTCAATCTAAATCGTTTTAAAATTAAATTTTGGGGAGTAACACTGGTTAATAACATTATATAAGTTTCAGATGTATGATTTCAAAATATATCATCTGTATATTAAATTATGTGTTATCGTCCAAAGTTTAGTTTCCTTCTGATACCACATATTTGACCCTCTTTACCCTCTTCATTCTCCCCAACCCTCTTCCCCTCTGCTAACCATCATACTGTTCTCTGTGTCTATGAGTTTGTTCGTTTGTTGCTTTCTGTTTTATATATCACACATAGGTGAAATCATATGATTCTTGTCTCCTTCCATCTGACATTTCATGATATTCTCAGGTTCCATCCATGCTGTCACAAACGGCAATATTTCATCATTTCTTTATGGCTGAGTAGTATTCTACTGTATGGCTACTATCAATAAAACAAGAAATAACAAGTGTTGGAGAGGATGTGGACAAAAGAAAACCCTTGTACACTGCTGGTAGGAATGTAAGTTGGTGCAGCCTCTATGGAAAACAGTATGGTGATTCCCCCCAAAACTGAGAGTAGAGCTAACATATAATTCCTTTAGTAATTCCTTTTCTGGCTATCAACCCCCAAAATGTGAAATCACTTAAAGATATATGTACCCCTATGTTCACTGCAGTATTATTCACAATAGCCAAAACATGGAAACAACCTAAGAGTCCTTGTCAATCTAAATCTTACCCATCTTTCAAAGCACCAATCAAATCCCAGAATTTCAGGAAGTTTCAAAACTATGACTTCAGTCTCACTGATCTCCCTCTTCTCTGAGCCTTCAGGGCAGGGGCTGGCAAACTATAGCCTATTTTTATATGACCAGCAAGCTAAGGATGGTTTTCACATTTTTAAAGGGTTGTTAAAAAAACAAAGACAAAGAAGAATATGCAACAGAGCCCATTTGTGGTCTCATAGCCTAATATTGACTATCACACTTTTAAAAGAAAATGTTTGCTGATCCATGGCCTAAATAGTGTACACTGTTCAGCATAGTGATAAATTGCTTGAAACTGTCTTTAATCTTTGTATAAATCATAGTCTTATCTGCTTTGGTGGACTGCCTCTGTTGTCTACCAACAGTTACTTCTCACCTCTCTCACCTCCCACTCCTACCAATGAAGATGAAAATGTCATATACCTGTCTTTTCAGCCTCCTTGAAGGCCAAAATGGTCATATATTATAAACCTGGTCCAGAGGGCAAGTTTTCCATGGGCTTGTGGGAAAGAATCCAGAACCTTGATAACTGCATTGAGCCACTGCCTTTCCTCTGGGCTTCTTGTGTTAAAAATGTCACCGTTTACCCTACTCTTAATATGACATTTTGGTACTTTCAATGGAGAGAATTCTAACTTCCTAAGTTGATTTTAGGTACACGGAGAGCAGGACCCACATCTTTTATGTCTGCATTTCTATAGCCACCACAGGACTGCAAACGTCAGGATATAATTATTTTATGAATAATGACTTTGCATAAAACTTACTACCTATTGGGTCTGAAAAGATTCCTGAGTGTACAAAATCAACTGAAGAGGTCAGCTTTTATGAAAATAACTGATGGACAGTTACCATAATCAGAGCATTTCACATTTGTTATCTCATTTAGTACTGTAATAACCCAATGAAGTTACACACTCCAAAATCACTCATTAAATGGTAAGTGGCACAGTAAGAATTTTAAGTCGAGTATCTTAGATAATGTTAGAATGTACTGGGACATGGACCTAACCCACCGCCTATGCAGGAACAAAGAAGGGATCACCAGCTAAATACCCAACCACAAGATTCCCCATATCAGAAGCAACTGAGGCATAGCTGCTGGCATCCTTCTGGAAAATGGTTGAATCCTCACTGTCCCAATCCCTCTCCCTCAAGCTTTCTACAGAATCAGCCCTCCCTGATCAGATACCCAGCACACCTGGAGCAGATCATCAGGGTAACTCACCCTCCCTGTGGGGGAGTCTGCTACGTATCTTTAAAAGACCTTCAACCTTTTCCCTTAGGGCTGTTATCCATTTGGGCCCAGCCTGCTTGATCACAGTGAGCCCTTAATTGGACTTTTCTGGCTTAGGGTCCTTTCTTAGCCACCTCAGCTACCTAACAGATAACAACATTCACACTCTTACACTATACCTCCCCCTCCTCTTCTAAGTCTTTAATTGTCATTAACAGTAAGAAGATTTAGAGGATTCCCCCCTGCCCCCTTGTACTGACATATAATTGACTTATAATATTTTATTCATTTAAGGTATACAACATGATGATTTAATATATGAATATTTTGAAGATTTAGAGGTTCTGCTTTTAATTCTTTGCATGTTCATTTATGATAATATCTCAGATCCTCTAAAAAGGCCACATTATTTTTAATAGCTAATTCACACCCTCATACAGAGATAATTTATATATATATATAAAAGTCCACCAAACCCTGTCATCTCCTTGAAGGTCCCCCCCCCCTTTTTCTGATATAACCATCTGTCCTTTAAGGGCATGTTTCTGAAATAGTAGAAAAATTGCTAAGCAGTGATTTTTCAAAGTGTGGTTCTCAGACTACCAGCAGCATCAGCACCTGGAAACTTGTTAGAAGAGCAAATTCTTAGGCTCCACCTTTAGATCTCCCATATCAGAAAATCTAGAGATAGGACCTAGAAATGTGCTTTCAACAAACCCTCCAGGTGATTCTGATATACATTAAAATTTGAGAGCCACCAGTCTAAAGTATTTGCATCTGTAAAGCACTTAAATCACTGCTTTAGAACCAGAATGATGGAATCACATCACTCCAAAACTAGCTCTTTTTTTAAAAAAGATTTTATTTATTTATTTTTAGAGAGAGGGGAAGGGAGGGAGAGAGGGAAAGAAACATTTATGTGAAAGAGAAACATCGATTGGTTGCCTCTTGTACGTACCCCAATGGGGAACAGAACCCGAAACCCAGGCAAGTGTCCTGACTGAGAATGGAACCTGCAACTGTTCACTTCATGGGAAGTCACTCAACCAACTGAGCCACACCATTTAGGGCCAAAACTAGCTCCTGATAACAAAACCAATAAGAAATTGGTGCATTGCCAGTGAGATGTAAAGTGGTCATTCATATGCACAGGTTATTCAATTTATATAATGGGGTATTTATGTATTTAATGACTGCCCACACAGGGTAACTAAGCTAGGTACCACAGTGGATTCTGAAAAGTAATCATCCACAGAAGTAAGAACAAATTGATAAACAAGTAATGAACAAGTTCATAAACATAGAAAAAAACAAAGAAGCTGATGATGGTGGATGCTCAACCCTAATTGAAAACCCACAAAAAGTATGAGAATAAAATAGCAGCAACTGAGAACTTCTAGATCTGGAATCTCAAGATACAAAAGAAAGCTTTGGATTTATGTCTCTAGTTGCTAATTAAGTGGCTCAAAGTTGATATACAATCCATAAAGAAACTTGTTAGTCTCAATTTATGCACACCAAATATTCTATTATTTTTCCTTTTTGGTTAGGCTTCTGCTATTAACAAGTTAGTTGCTTACTTCCCTCCTGTTCTGTGTAGGAGATTTGAAAAATCAGTTCTGCCTTGGCCAAGTGCTCAGTTGGTTAAAGCACTGTCCCAATAAGCCAAGGGCACATGTAAGAATCAACCAGTGAATGCATAAATAAGTAGAAAAACAAAAATTGATGTTTCTCTCTCTTTCTAAAAATCAATAAATAAAAATAAATAAAATAAATCAGTTCTGTC
The DNA here is from genome assembly GCA_004024845.1 of Tonatia bakeri. Classification (NCBI taxonomy): domain Eukaryota; kingdom Metazoa; phylum Chordata; class Mammalia; order Chiroptera; family Phyllostomidae; genus Tonatia; species Tonatia bakeri. The sequence continues at coordinate 12,731 of PVIA01007653.1, read as the reverse complement.
AACTTCAAGAGCTGACAGTAGGGCAGCCCAACAAGAAGGTTCAGAAAGCTTAATTCTATGTGTGCGGAAAACATACAATTCTTGTTGACCTCCATTTGCTTAGTAAGTCATCCTACATATTATTTTTATGGTCTTTAAAACCTTTGAATTCTAATTATTTCCTTCCTCAGATCAAGGTATGAGAGCTAGCTGTGGTTTAAACACAACTGTCAATTACCCATCACCTGCCACACAAACACCTTTCAAAAATTTCTGTGTAGCTTGATTTGGAAGCTACGCTATGAAAGTCAATTGGATTTTAGGGATACTAATGTGTATACATGTAATATGACCACTGTATGCTGTTATTTCTTTGGGGAATGCAGGTTTGAGGAGCAAAGAGAAGGCTATTTTAGAGAAACTAGGGGAATTTAGAAAACAAGAGGAATTTGAAGACAAGAAGTCACTGAGCAAGAAAGAGAAAAGCCTCTCTTGGACAGCTGTCTGGGGATGTGTGCCAGGAAAGAAAGACAAGTCCAGAAAGATTGCTGTTACTGAGATAGAATCCTGAGACATTACCAAGTGAGGTTTCAGATGATTGTGAAAAGAATAGTTTTTACTTAGAACCAAGGTTTAGACCTATTTCCCAGTTAAAAAAAAAAAAAAAGCCTGATTCCTCCTTCAATAAATAAAAAACTGAAAGATTTACCTCTAATACTGGAGTAGGACTCTAAATTGATTAACAAGGCTAAAGATACCTACAATTAAAGACTAACATAGCATTCTGATCACAACATCTCCTCACACTGCAGAAAGGTCATTTTTGTATTCTAATTGATGGCCTATGATGAAAGAAGCTGCCCAGAAGGAACTAAAATGTTGTAAATCTCAGCTATAATCTTTCAAAGAAATTAGCTCCCTATTCTCTGGAGAAATAGTTATACCAACCATTAAAACTATCTCAGAAGAACAGCAATACCTTTCCACAACTCTCTGAATACCTCTCCAGAACTCTCCTTCCCTGATCCAACCCTCAACACATGCCAAAACATCATATTCAGTTTTGGGTGTGGTAGAGGTAGGAGAGGCCTACCCCTCGAGATCCTTGAATTCATAAAACTGTTGAAAGGTGAGAGAAGCCCAATTACAAAATCTGCCCTACTCTCTTTTTTCTCAAAACCTAGTCACCCACATTTCAGGGGCTGACACCATAGCTAGACAGCCAGACTCTTTGGGGGCAACTCTCTTGCAGACAGGAGACAAGATGATCATATAAAATTTAGTTTCCACCAGAGAGTTTGGAGAAGGGTCCCCATCAAATATTAGTTGTGGGCCTGTGGAGTCCTCCACACTCCCCTCAATGGGGGAGAAACAGACTTTTCAGCCCATCTCATCTAACATCATAGAAAATAGCCTAGAAAAGTGGGACTTTATGTAGGGCTAAATAGCAGCCTAGAGCTGACTGTAGGTTGAACGATGTCAGGAAATAAGCAAAAGGGTGAGAATGGAAGTATCTCAAGAGATTCCAGACATTAAATAGCAATGCCCCAGAGCCAGAGAATGGAGGAGCAAGAGAGTCTAGAGAGAAGAACCCATCAAAGAAAGGGGACATTTTTCTAAGTTTAGTACCCATTTTAGGAAAAGGATTTTGGAGCTAAATTCAGAAATTGCTTCGGGCCAGAGATTCCAAAGGGATGGTCAATACCAGGGGGTCTTATCTTTTAAACCACAACTGGAAACATCATAAAAGCCTTTGTGGTAAGAAACTCCCAAAAGCTAAAGTAGTCTAAGGGTTCCAGTGACAAAAGCCAGAACTCTTTTCAATGAGCAGCAAGGATAAATACTAAGCATGGAAGTCATAGCTATTGCCCTGATTCTAGAGAATAATGTGGAGCTCATGCACGAACTTCTTGAATTAGCCTGAGGAAGAACTCCAGGCAGAGCCCCTGAGCAAAGCAAAGTGGTAAGTGTCATGTCCCACATATCTCAGTCAGGTTCTGAGAGCCAGAGCTGTCTGAGTCTAATCAGGATTGTCAGAAACCAGGATATTCCAGCAGAAAATCCTCTCCTAGGAGGGCAACTTCTCTAATAGAAAATGTTCTTTCCACAAACATAAAAATCTTAGTTCTCATGTTAACATATCCTCTGAAAGGGAAGGTCTCTGTTTTTTCATAAGCAAAGAAATTCTGTCCAAATATACAAGGGGGACCCCCAAATACCTGGAATTATTTTCCAGAGGGTGGGCCCCTTGTAGTATAGGCTTCCCCCACTAGGTGAATGCCCTAGGAACTCATCTGTATCAGTGTACCAGCTGGTGGTATTGTGAGAGGCTGCATTTGACCTCAGTGAATTATTTTTCAAGACTCTTTCAACATGTTTGCCCATTTCATGATGGGTGATTTAGCAGCACGCATACTGTGTTGAGTGTTCAGCCATTTTTGACCAAAAATGGCATGACCCCCATGTCCCACCCTCCCTATTCACTCAATCTTGCCCTGAGCGACTTTCTGTTTGTTTCCCCAGATGAAAAAAGTCCTCAAAGGCAACATTTTGCTGATGTGGAAGAGGTGAACAAAAAACTGCCAAAGCCCTAAAAGGCATCAAAATCGACTAATTGAGAAACTGTTCTGAACAGTGGAAAAAATGTCTCGATAAATATACTGCATCAAATGGAGAGTATTTTGAGGGTGACTCGAGTTTAAACATGTAAGAATAAATACACAATTTTTTATAAATAAGTTCCGGAGTTTTTTGGGTCCCCCTTGAACTATTTTTTTCTAACTGGGGAAACAACAACAAACCCAAGGAGCCTTTGACTTGGGAGCTGTCCTAAGCCCATTTTGTTATTCTCATTATTCTCACTGTCTAGATGGAGAACAAATATTGATATGAGAACAATACTGGTATTCTTAGTTGGTAACTAAACCATGTAAATCTTAGCAAATTACTATTTAAAAATACGATAATTTACTCTTATCTCTTTGCCACAATAAAATAATTCCACTAGAAAGGGGACTACGATAAAACTCCCTTCCACAAGAACTGTTCATAATTTATATCTAGTCAAGTAATACTACTCAGTATACCTGGTTTCCTCAATTCCAAACAATCAAATAAAGAAAGATACTTTTTAATCTTCTCAGTGAAACAGTTTTTCAGGTTTCTATGTTCCAGAATTCATGTTTGAGTGACAAATTTCCTTAACCAGTTAACTAGTTAACTATCATAAGCCCGGTAATTTTGAGAACAGGTAAAGAAGTATTGTCATTTCTAGTGCTACATAATCTTTTGAAGGAAGTTAGCACTTCCTTTGAAATTTTGAGAGTTGTGATGTGTTTGGGGGGAATGCCTAGTTAGATTCTCCACCCTACTTGACCAGCGGGCAGACGGGAATCTCAAGAGGCAGACAGAGTATTCATGTCCTCCCAGCAAGCCTCTTCTTGGCAACAAACCATAGTCTTTGAAAGTCCCCCCAAAATTCAGTAATCAACCAGCTTCTACTAAAATCTTTTCAAACTTCAGGCTGAGAATCATTATGGATTATGAAATCAATTTAGTGACTTGCATCAACATAGTTCTGTTCTGTTTTTTAACAGAATAGAGTAGAAAATAACAGTAAGCTGCATAAAGGAAGAGAAAGAATTGTTTTTGACGTGTATGTGTGTGTAGGAGCACCTACACAAGCATATCAGCTCATAATGTAAAATGCACTTTAAAGACAAATCCTCGCTGATCTTAGAGAGAGAAAGAAACAATGATTGGCTGCCTCCCCCATGTGTTCTGACTGGGGATCAAACCCACAGCCTAGGTATATGCCCTGACCAGAAATCGAACCCACAATCTTTTGGTGTATGGGATGATGGTCCAACCAACTGAGCCACCAGGACAGGGCAAATACACTTTTTACTATGGATTTCAGTCACAAAATTTTGAAAGCTACTCCTCTAGACTACAAGTTTCACGAGGAAAAAAAAGATCAAGTATACTTAACTCACTTATTACTGTATACCTAGCAACTAAACACAGTACCTGGCAATTATAATAGGCACTCGATGAATGTTTGTTGAGTGACTGTTCAATATACATTTGTATATTATTAATAGTATGTTCCATAAATCAAAATTTGGATTAAACCCAAGCAATTACAAGATATTTTTTATGAAAGTACTAAAAAAATAACATTTGATTAGTACCTTTACCAATTCTTCCCTCCCTTGTCCACTGATGGATGTGCTAAACAAATGGTAGATCCCATCAGGAAATGACAGAAGGCAAGGCCTTGGGAACTGACAAACTAAATGATCACCCCCAGGATATATCAGACCAGCATAGGCCTATGATCTTACTATGCACATATTCTGACATGATATGCACAGACTTGTACTGTAGGAAAAGCACAGAACTGAGAATCAGAAACCATAGTAACAACTAATGGCTAAATAGCCTTGCCAAATTGTTTTAACCTCTCTGAGCCTATTTCCTCAATTAGGAAAACCAGCTGTGACAATCATATAAATAGTTACCAAACCAAATAATAGGTGTAACTTTAGAAGAAAACATAGAAGAAAATCTCTGTGGCACTGGGTTAGGCAAAGATTCCTCAGTGATACAAAAAACATGAACCATAAAAGAAAAAATTTATAAAATGGATTTCAACAAAATAAAAAACTTGCTCTTTGAAAGATACACTTAAGAAAACAAAAAGTAAGCTACAGACTTGGGAGAAATATTGGTGAAATACGCCTGACAAAGTAGTTGTATGCAGAATATATAAAGAATCACAACTAAATAAGAGGACAAGTATCTTAATGAAAAATTGGCAAAAAATTTTAAAAGACTCTTCATCAAGAAAAGGAACAGCAAATAAGCACATGAAAAGATGCTACCCAGGTACCATTTACTGACAGAAAGATAAAAGCATAGATAAAGCACAGATCATACTATAACATTAAAGTGTGAAAAGAACACTTTCTGAATTTTTGCCCAGATTGTAAAGTATTAATATAGTGAACTTCTTAAGGAAAAGGACAATGTCTTCATACACTAGGAGCCTAATAAATTGTTTAAACCTAGTGCATTCTGAATGAGTTTAAAATCATGATGATATTTAACTAATTCTTTACAACTTCAGAACAGTATTTAGGATGGTAGCAAGTTAAATAAATGAACTTCCTTAGAATTACGTAATTGGCTTGAACTACCTATGGCAGTGATTTTCAACCCATGTGCCACAAGTAGCACATTGGTGTGCTGAAAGAGTTTTTAGAACGTGCAATACCTGGCAACTCTTTCTATGGAGCTTACCCATGCCCTTCCCCACACCTCTACCCCAGGCACATTTTTCCTTGCCTCTCTTTCTCCTAAGCTCCAAGGGCCCTTCTTTTGCCTCTGTAACTTGTTTCCTGAGCCATTTCTTCTACTGCTCACTTCTTCTACCTTAGTGCCTTTCTCTTACTTAAAAAAAAATAAAAAATAAAAAATAAGTGAACAAAAATCCATGCACTGACCTCTTTTCCCTTAAATTGTCAAATTTAAAAAATGACAACAGCCAACATAACAATAGCTGTCCAGTGTGAATGAATCAAAATTATACCTTATTTTTTGTCAGATCAGCACAAACATTTTTTTTTGGTATGCCACAGAATTTTAGTAATTAGTTTGTGTGCCATGAGATGAAAAAAGTTCAAAATCACTAATCTGTGGCAATAAGAACATAATTTAAATTGCTAAATATGAGTTATTAGTGATCACTGAAAAATAATCATTACTAAAAGTAATAATTTAGCATTTTCACTGCCATTTTTACTTACATAAAGAAAAATATTTCATTTAGTGATACAGATCAAAATCTCTGGTCAGCTATGACCTCTGTTTCTTGTCAGGTTTAGTTCTTAAGGTTGAACCCTTGGATCATAATAGCTTTATGTCTATTAAAAATAAAACTACCGCCTGGCTGGGTGGCTCAGTTGGTTGGAATGTTGTCCCATACACCAAAAGGTTGCAGGTTTGAACTGGGGTCAAGGCACATACCTATGTTGAAGGTTTGATCCCGGGTCTGGGCACAGAAGAGAGGCAACTCATCGAGGTTTCTCTCTCCTTCTCTCTCTGTTTCTCTCTCTCTGGGATCACTGAACATATCCTTAGGTGAGGTTTAAAATAAATAAATAAAATAAAACTAGTCGTGGCCTGGTTGCTCAGTTGGTTGGAGTATCATCCTGGACACCAAAAGGTTGTGGGTTTGATTCCTGTAATTTAGGGCACATACCTAGAGTACTGGTTCAATCCCCGGTGGGGGTGTAGGAGGCAACCGATTGGTGTTTCTCTCTCACATTGATGTTTCCCTCTGTTTGTCTCTCTCTCTCCCCTCTTCCTCCCTTCCTCTTTCTCTAAGATCAATGAAAATATTCTTGGACAATAAATAAATAAATAAGAATAAATTATACCTTCCCTTTGGCCTAGCAACTCTATTTCTAGAAACTTATTATAATTTTGTGAAATAACATTTTTCTGTTATTCATTGTAGCATTTATTAAAATAACAAAATCCTGGATACTGATTAATTAATTATGGTATATCTATGCAATGAAATCCTATCTAGGAATAATAAAAGCATGGAACTCTTTATGTACTAACATGGAATATTTCTAAGTTAGACTAAGTGGAAAACAAAGCAAGGTAGTGAATATTGTGTGTAATGCAATATCAGTACAAAAGAGGGAAAAGGCATACACACACACACACACTTGCTTGTCTATGTATACAGTACTTCTTAGAAACAGATGCAGAAAACTACTAACATTACTTGTATGTGAAGAGGAGAACTGAATGTTAAGGGGACAAAAGTAGGAAAATTTTTATACCCTTTAATAATTTTTGAATTTTGAATTTTATGAACAGAATTTAAAAATAAACTTAAAAATCAAATAGCAAAGAAATATTATACTTGGCTTTTTAGCAGTAAGCAAGCCCCAGAAAAACAACAGATTCAATTAAACTCTGACATGTGAGTGAGGATAATGACAAATGTCAGAGAGGCACCTATCTGGGCTTGCATGAGCTCCTTTGGAGACCTGAAACACTGATATTAACCCAAAATCTGCACACGTCATTATTCAGACACTGATGCAGCAAATTCCCAGGGGAATCATCACTTGCAGTATTTCTGTGGTAAAAAAAAAGTAACAGTTTTTAGCATAAAAACAGACACATAAATCAATGGAACTGAATAGAGAGCCCAGAAATAAACCCACACTTTTATAGTCAATTAATATTGGACAGAGGAAGCAAGCACATACAATGGACTAAAGATAGTTTATTCAATAAATGGTTTTGGGAAAATTGGACAGATACGTGCAGAAAAATAAAATTAGAATTATTTAGGATCAAAGACTTAAATGTTAGACCTGAAACCATAAAAATCCTAGAAGAAAACATAGGCAGCAAAATCTCAGACATTGCTTGTAGCAATATTTTATCAGATATATCTCTCTGGGCGAGGGAAACAAAATAAAAAAATAAACAAATGGGACTACATCAAACTAAAAAGATTTTACACAACAAAGGAAAACACCAACAACCAAAAAATGACAACCCATAGAATGGGAAAACATTAATGATACATCTAATAAGAGATTAAAAATCCAAAATTTATAAAGGACTTATAAAACTCAACACCAAGAAAAGAAACAACCCAATTAAAAAACGGGAAAAGGACCTGAATAGACACTTCTCCAAAGAGAAGATACAGATGGCCAATAGACCAAATGTATCTTAAATATCAAAGATGCTCAATGTGACTAATCATCAGAGAGATGCAAACTTAAAATCATAGGGAGATATCATCTCCCACCTGTCAGAATGGCTATCATCAATAAGTCAACAAACAACAAATTCTGGCAAGGATATGGAGACAGGGGAACCCTTTGCACTGTTGGTAGGAATGCAGACTGGTGCAGCCACTGTGAAAAACAGTATGGAGATTCCTCAAAAAATTAAAAATGGATCTGCCTTTTGACCCAATGGGTTTTGACCCACTTCTGGGAATATATCCGAAGAAATCCAACACACTAACTTGAAAGAACATAAGCACCCCTATGTTCATTGCAGCATTAGCTACAGTAGCCAAGATAAGAAAACAGACCAAGTGTCCATCAGTAGATGAATAGATAAGACAACTACAGGACATTTACACAATGAAATACTACTCAGACATAAAAAAAAAGAAGAAAATTTTACCCTTTGGAATGGTATGGATGGACCTGGAAAACATAATGCTAAGTGAAATAAGTCCAATACCATATGATTTCACTCATATAAAATCTAATAAACAACCTGAACCAGCAAGGAAAACAGAGACAGACTCATACACAGAGAGCAGGATGACAGTCAGTATGTGTGGGGGAGGGGTGGGCAGCAGGGTTAGGGAGTAGAGGACTTGAGCAAAAAGGAAAAACAACACATGGCTATGGAGAACAGTGTGGTGATTAATAGGGGGAGTGGGGAATAAGGAGACTAAATAGCAGTGGAAAAACAGTAAAAAAAAAGATTTAACTGAAAAAAGTAAGTTTCTCTAGTTTATCTTCATTACCTGTCATTTTTACCTCAATACAAAGTGATGAAACAGGCTTTCTTATGATGGATATATTAAGTCAGGGAATCCCAAAAGGTCAAAACAGAATCTTTTATAGGTGAGCTCCAATTGTATAGTCTTCTAAATATGACAAGATCATAGAGAGTCAACTAAGACATCATCAAAACTTTCTGAACTGTGAGATACCCTTAAGCATTTCTGAAACTTCTCACATGAGAAGGAAAGCAAAATATGGAATTTTAGGAATGAAACTCTGGCTAACAGGGTTATGGGGCATCTGAGAAGTCACGGGATAGGTCTGACTCTCAGAAGGGAGGCTGCTTTTTTTCGAATATTTCCAACATCTGCTATTAAAATTAGTTCTGCACAAATGCTTGCAGATGCAGAGCAGCTGGTAGTCCTGCCTGCATTTTGCCCTTTGGCGGATCATAAGCAAGTCACTGAAGTGGGACTGTTGAATTTTCCATTTATCCAGTGTTTTTAGAAAACTGGCAAATTTATGTTCTGGAGCACTGGATTCAGAATGTTAATATCCTAATAAATATAGGTTAAAGTTTGAGAAATTTGTAGCAGAACTGAAAGTTTACCTCTAGTCTCTCAAGAAACAAGATTTGAAAATAAACTCTCTTGAAGTCATTTATAAACAAACTCTTTTCATGTCAGTGTGGAATAGAAAGATATTATCCTATCCACATTAGTGTTTTATTTAAGATTCATTTGATTTTTTAAAAGAAATCAGAAAATAAACATGTCCTACTTCATTAGTTAATCAAAACTGCAAAATAAAACAGGATACAAATTTTATCCTTCAGAATAGCAAAGTTAAGAGACTATAAATGCTTCCAAAGCTCCTAAGGAAGAGAAAGGTAAACTCTCGCATACCAATGGCTGGGAGTTTCTCTGAAAAGTAATATATAATTTTTCTGAAAAGTAACATAACATTTTTTCTGAAAAGTAATATAACATTGTATCAAAACCTTTGAAAATGTTCACATCTTGGACTTAGTAATTTCCCTAATTTATTTTAAAGAAATAATTAGAGATGTATACAAAGATTTATGTATAAAATATTCCCTACAGATTTTATACTGCAACCCAAATGTCCAAAAATAGGTACTTAAATTATAGCACATTGAAAGGAATATCTTAGTAAAACATAGGGGGAATCTTATTTTAGCCAAATTCTTCAATAATCCTGATTCATTTTTTAAAAACAGAAAAACAGTGATGAAAATTAATGTTAAACATGCTTTCTTTTTGGTTTTCAAAGTCACGAAGGGTAAAATGATGTCTTTTGAATTATATACACATTAATTTTAGACTAATTCCAGCTTGGAAACTGAGAGTGTACAGCTTTAAGTTTGTTTTAATATCTCACAATAGGAACTGGTGACTATCAGTACCCACTGGACATAACTGCACATCATTAGCATGAAGTCTTGGCTTCCATCCAAGAAACAATACAATAGCAACAATAAAAATCAGTGTGTATTTCTGTGCCTAGGGCCTACATTAAAACAAGAAAGGACAAATGTACCCCCCCCACACACACACACTAAAGTGTAATGATATTTGCATAAGATTAGGTGGGTACAGGAAAACTAATGAAGGTAGAGGGGCTAGTGTGCTCTCTGAACATGGTGATAGGAGCATGAAGGGCTTATGGTGGCAGGTGGAAATTCTTGGTAGCCTAAATGGTATTTTTGGCATAATAAGCACAAGTAGTGAGACTCTGAAATACTCCATGTTTGAAAGAATAATTTAAATAATGAATTTTAGAGCTTCAGGATTAACAAAACAAGCAAGCAAGACAACATGCAATCTAAAAAAATATCCATACTTATTAATGGGTTAGGTAAGGAACAAACTCAAGAAGTAAAATTGGGTAGGATGGCTTTTAGTATAATTTTTAAAATAAAGAGGCTTTACAATGTAAAAGTGACTCAAAAGCCTCTAAAGAAACGCGTGGCACAAACACATAAAAAATAAAAACAAAACAAAAAACAAAAACCACATATCTCAGAAGAAAAGTTGAACTTTATCATCAGTACCTACCAAGGTAAACATCAATCAACTTCCATGAATACAGAACATGTGACCTGAGTAGAGCAAATTTTAAACAATTGGAAATTCCAATCTAAGGGAAGGTTCTCTGTCATCTCCACCCTTTACATTCTGTTTTTAGAGATGTTATTGGCAAGAACACAAATTGACTGACTGATTCATAAACAATCTTCTAGGAAAAGTTCATCAGAGATCTTATATTTGACCCAGTTTCTTCTACTTTCTACATCTGCACTTCCTTAAAAGATAAGTGTTCAAAAAAATAGCAGATTTCCAGGAAAGCTTATGAATATATTAAAGAAATAAAGCAGTTTTCAGATTAACATTTTTAACTAAAAAAAAATTCATGGTTAGGTTTGTTTCATTTATTGCCTTCATGAGGCTATGAAAAAAGAACACAGAGATGCAGAAGAATTCTCTGTGACAGTCAGATGATGTCTAACTGGGTCCGAAAATTAAGTTAATTAGAATGTTGCAGAATCTCAAAAGATAAAGAACTTGGTCTTTCCTCTCTATAATTCTCCTTCCTGAATGATCTCATTAGTCACAGAACCTTAAATATCAAGTATTCACTGGTGTTCCCAAATGAACTTCTTCTCTAAGCTCCAGACTAATACATTCAACTATTTGTCATCTCTACGGGGGTCTCACAGTCAATTCTAACTCCCATGCCTTCAACTCCCATTCCCTCCCCCCAAATCTGCCCTGGCGTAGTATTCCTAATTTCAGAAAATGGTCCAACATAAACCTTGGCTGCTCTAATCAGAAAGCTGGAGTCATTTTTGAGTTATTCCTTTGCCTCAACCCTCTATCCAACTTACCCTGTTCCCATTTCACCTGCCTGTTTCCATTCTCATCTCCTACAATCTGTTCTCCACAGAGCAGCCAAAGCCTTCTTTTGAAAACAGAAATATCATTTCCCCATTTCTCTTGGGAAAAAAAAAATCCAAACTTCTTACTATGGCCTATAAAGCCTTACATGATCAGGCCCTTGCCCACATCGCTAATTTCCTCATTATGCCCTACTACATGTTGATCCAGCTACACTGGTCTTCCTTCAAATTCTCAAACACGTCAAACTCCCTGCACATCAGGGCCTTTGCTCATGCTATTCTCTTTGCTTCAGCTACTTCTTCCCTTATTTCCCTATGGCTGGCTCCTACTCACTCTTCAAACCTCACTAAGTATGATTTCGTTTATTTTTTGTTTTTTTTCCATTACCATTTATCCCTTTTATACCATCTTCTACCTTCACACACTCCCCTAACCCCACAATTATCACACTATCGAGGGAGGCCTTTCCTAACTTTCAATTTAAGAACTGCTGCTCCCTTGTTTCAGTCATATAACAATCACAATTTGTAACGAAATATTTGTGTACATGTTTAATTCTATCTTCACTATTATACAGAGTAAGCTTCATGAGAGAAGAAACTATATCTGCTGTACTCATCAATGCATAGTATTGTATAGCGTGGTTGTGACACATAATATTCAATACATATTTTTAAAATTAATCAATTAATGAAGAGTTTTAAAAAGCAATAGAAGTAATATATGGAAACAACAGAAGATCAAGAAAATCTGGGCAAAAACTACCTTATCATACCACCTTACTCAGCACTCAAATTTCTTCCAGATTTCTACTATAGTATTCCATATTAAATAATGAGTTAGTGGTCATAAGTATCAGTGAAGGCATAGGCAAGAGAATATAAAATCAAATCTAGCTGTATCCTACTAAATATATTATGCTATTATTGTAACTAACAAACTTAAATTAACAGTGCAATATGATACTTGTGATCTCAAAAGTATCTGAGCTATATAAATTACGAATAGCAGAAAAAATAAGCTCAAAACAGCAAGTGAACAACTAAAAAAGTCTAGTTCAAGATTGGATGAATCTTTTTATGTCAATCATAGGAAATCTTAAATAACACATTTGGTGTTCTTATTTTTCATAATTACATCAATTGTACCAACTGATGGCTATATTACATTAATTTCCCCTGAATCTCATATCTGTATATTTTTTAAATTAAAAAATATGTTTATTGATTTCAGAGAGAAGAAGAGAGAAAAAGAGAGAGAGAGA